>CAKNYM010049882.1:0-40124 GCA_932195095.1 Andricus curvator
GAACTTTCGAGTTCGAACTGCTAATCTATAATAATAATAATAATCAAGGAATTTTTAATAGATTTCTAAAATTGGAAGGGATTCCAAACGATTTTAAAGATTTTAGGTAATTTAAAAATTTTCCAAGGAATTTTCAAAACATTCAAAAGTTTTCAAGGGAGTTAAAATAATTTTAATTGATTTCAAATATTTAAAGGTACAATAACACAGTGTTATTTTTACTACAGAATGTAGTTGAATATATGGATTTCAATTTTCGTATGATTGATCACAGTTTATTGAGATAAAAACCCACTTCCGGTTCAAATTTGGATATATTCTTTCATCACAATGCCCGGTAGAATTTTTGAGAATTTGTAAAATAGTAAAACGTGTTTTCAAAAACATGGCACGTACACGGTTATGCCGTTACACCCTTCATTTTCAAGAGAGTTACGAATTTTCAGAAAATTTCTAAGGATTTAAATAATTTTGAAAGATTTCAAAAAATTTGAAGAGGTTTTCAAAAGATTTAAGGGATTTATAAATATTTCAAAGGATTAAAAGGGTATTTTCAAAGATTTCAAAGAATTTTTAATATATTTAAATAATTTAAAGAGGTTCCAAAGGATATAAAAGATTTTCTGTTATCTTTATAAATTCCCAGGAATTTTCGAAAGCTTTAAAAAATTTCAAGGTATTTCAAAATATTTCGTAGGGTTTGACATATTTAAGAGTATTTTAAAAGATTCCAACGAATTTTCAGTGTATTTCAGTAAATTGAAGGGATGCCAAAGGATATCAAGAAATTTACGGTATTTAAAAAAATTCCAAGGAATTTTCTAGAGCCGTAAAAAATTTTAAGAGATTTCTAAAGATTTCAAAGAATTTAAAATATTTGAGATTGTTCTAAAGGTCTTAGGGTATTTTTCAAAATTCCAAAGATTTTTTGATAGCTTTAAAAAGTTTCGAGAGATTTCAAAAAATGTGCAGAGGTTTTTAATACATTTTTAAAAATATTGTAAGATATGGAACGATTTTATAGGACCTATAAGGTTTTAGGGTATTTTAAAATATTTAAGGGACTTATAAATATTTTAAAGGATTAAACAGGTATTTTAAAAAATTTCAAGAAATTTTTAATATATTTAAATAATTTAAAGAGGTTCCAAAGGATTCAACAGATTTTTTGGTATTTTTATAAATTCCCAGGAATTTTCGAAAGCTTTAAAAAATTTCAAGGGATTTCAAAATATTTCGTAGGGTTTGAAATATTTGAGAGTATTTTAAAGAATTTCAAAAAATGTTCAGTGTATTTCAGTAATTTGAAGGGGTGCCAAAGGATTTAAAAAAATATACGGTATTTAAAAAAATTCCAAGGAATTTTCTAGAGCCGTAAAAAATTTTAAGAGATTTCTAAAGATTTCAAAGAATTTAAAATATTTGAGATTGTTTTAAAGGGTTTAGGGTATTTTTCAAAATTCCAAAGATTTTTTGATAGCTTCAAAAAGTTTCAAGAGATTTCAAAATATTTTAGCGCATTTACAATATTTTGTGGTATCTTACCAGATTCCAAGTCATTTTTAATAGATATCAATCATTTTAAGTAATTTAAAAAGATTAAAAAAAATTTGATCTACTTTTAAAACTTCCAAGGAATTTTCGAGAGCTTTAAAAGGTTTCAAAAGATATTAGAAGACTTCAACGGATTTCAAAAGATTTTAAATGATTTCAAATATTTTAGGGTATTTTAAAAGATTCCAAGGAATTTTCAAAAAAGATACATATTCTTAAGTAATTTCCAAGGATTTGAATAATTTTAAGGGATACAAAAAATTGTTAAGGGGTTTTTAACGAATTTCTTGGAATTTCGTAAGATACGAAACGTTAAAAGGTTTTAGGCATTTTTAATAGATTCCAAGGCATTTTATCAGATTTCCGAGGATTGTAATGCTTTAAAGGAATTTTCAAGATTTTAAGGTATTTTTAAAAACTCAATTAAATTTTCATGAACTCTAAAAAGTGTCAAGGAATTTCAAAAGGTATTAAAGAATTTTGATAGATTTCAATCATTTGAAATAATTCGAAAGGATTTTAAGGATTGTAGGGTATTTAAAAAAATCCCAAGGAATTTTCAAGAGCTTCAGAAGGTTTGAAGAGAATTTAAAAGGTTTCAAAAAGTTTGGCATATTTTAGGGTATTTTGATAAATTTTAAGGAATTTTCAAGAGTTTTTAAAATTTTTAATTATTAGTGCGAGATTCAACGTGATCATTTTGAAAGACTTCAACATAGCTTCGATTCAGAACTACTCATTAATCACCAGAAAAATGCTTTCTTTAAAGAAACATTGATTTCAAGAACTTTTATTCTGAACATGGTTGAAGCGCACCGTACGACTTGACATGACGCTGCCGAGTAGTTCGATAGCTCAGTTGGTTAGTGCGCGCAGTAGAATACACGACTATGATACAAAATCACTGGTTTCCTAATGAACTATTTTTTCTGTGTGATAATTGATTCAGCCTACGTTAAAAATGTTACGAGAATATAATATCAATCTTAAAATATTAATGGTCAGGAAAAAATAAAGGAAAGAATGTGGAAATCAAGTTTTTCGGCCATCCTGATAATGTTTGGATAGAATTTTAAATACTTTTAGAAACGATATATTTTATTAAGGCAGCCAGAATGAAGCTGGACATTGGATCAGTAAAGTAAGAGACTTGAGGAAACAAGAGAGAAACGGAGAGAGAGAGAGAGCAGAGAGCAAAGAGAGAATACTAATTAACGTCATTGATCCACGTTCATTTGCATACGTAAACAAAGGGTTGGATTGGCACATTCGGATTCTTGGAAGGACTCAAATGCACTCTCCCTTTCGCTCTCCTCTACAAATCTTTCTGGACCAACATTTTCCTCAACTTTCCATTTTACAAGTGCGGAATCCTTCAGACAATCCGAAGCGAAATGAAAACGAAATCCAGTTCCAACTCAGTCATCAGGGTGAAATTGGCGAACCCGTCTGGGCAAACACTCTTCCTTCCTTTCGACCTTTTCCCAACACCTTTTCGACGAAGTAAAACAGCGATTTCACAATTTGAAAGATTTTAGTTTTTTTTTTTAATTCACCTTTATTTTTCGTAAAGTGTGAAGGTAAAAAATCTTTAGTGAAATAAAAATTCCATGAATTTGATATGATCGATTCAGATAATTGTTAATTGGTTTCGAGGGGTTTATTACTCAGCTTTTTGGTGTACACAAGATTGCAAGATTGTGAGCTGGATAGGATTGTAAAATATTTCGAAATATTGCATGCGAGTGCAACAGCTTCCATGAATTATAGGAAATTATTTATAGAAAATTGTTACACGCGGCTCGCATAGAGCGAGACTCTTTTATTGGTAGATTTAAAACACTCTCGCAGACGACGTTTATTCATTCAGTAGGCAATCACCTTAGAATTATAATATCTAGCAATTAGACCTTAGAGTAAGAGAGAGAGGGAGAGAGGGAGCGAGAGAGAGAGAGAGAGAAGGTAGCCTCACCGCGGCGAAAGGAGGTACTGTGTGAAGTGACGTCAGTAGTGACGTCAGCAAGGCGGCAGGGCGAGTAGAGGCGGTAGTCGCGAGAACAGCGCGCGCGTATTTCGACGCGCGCATCTCCCTCTAACGACTTTCTACCCTCTCCGCTCGACTCCCACGCAACTGCCACGCAGCCTCTCCGTTAAAAGGGCGAGTACAGGCCCAGAACGTCAGAAGTGTTTCGCAGCTGGTAGCCAGAGCCCTCGCACTAAATTCTACAGCTGTAAGGCAGCCATAGGCCTCAACACGCATCTCCGTCACCCTCTTCTGGGGACGCGCCTAGGATACTTCGCAAAAACAAACTTCGACTCTTTCTGTAAAAATCATAGAACCACAGATAACAAATAAACCTTAACCGAAATACAATTCTTTCTATTGTTATTTCAAACTTCTGCCCCCCCTCCCTCTTTCCTCCGCCAACGGGTTAGCTGGCATACCAGCCTGCCCGTTTCCGCTGAAACAGCTGGCATACCAGCCATTTCAGCCGACACACTGACTAACTTCATTCCTTTCCCACTTACTAACGAATTGAATCTCCCTAAACAAATTCTTTTCAGGAGAAAAGAGAAAAAGAAAACGCCTGCTCAACTTGCTATCTCTTTCTATCTTACGAGATAGACACATCAACCCGCCTTTCCACCTCCCTCGAGATTTATCCTCTCACTTCCTCCTCCAGTACTCTTCAGATCACTCTTCCATCCGCTATCTCTTCCTATCCTATGATATACACATCACACCCTCCTTTCACCTCCCTTGAAATCTACCAACCATACATTCCTCCACCACAAAAATGGCAACATTACCTCTCACTCCCTCCTATGGGTCCCCTACCTCTCTAGTCTCTCCTTATCTCATGAGATAACTCCTTCTCACTTTCTTTCAGCTGATAAAAATCTATTATCCCCGACGATTATCCTTCTCACTGCTTCCAACAAATCCCACCAAAAAGTAAGAAGCATATCAAAATCATTATATAGACAACAGTTATACGATAGTTAGCACTGTAATTTGTAAAATCCCTCAAAATATTCACCATAAAATTTCATTTACTTTCCGAAGTTCTCTAGAAATCCCTTGAAATGTTTGAATATCCTACAAAATTCTTTGGAATCCCTTGAAATTTTTGATATCTCTTGATATCTTTTCGAATGCCTAAAATCCCTTGAAATCTTTGAAGAAAGAAAAAATCCATTTAAAAAAGTGTGAATCATTTGAACAATTTTGCAATCCTTGGAGATTGAAAAAGTTCCGAAAATCTTGCGAAATTCCTTGAAATAACTTCAAATATCTTGAAATCATTGGAACCTCTAGGAATTCCTTGAAATTTAATATAATTTATTTTCATTATTTAATTGGAAATCCGTTGAAATCTTCGAAAATTCTTTGAAATCCCTCGACATTTTTGGAAAACGTAAGAGTCCATTCAAAAAAGTATAAATCATTTGAAAGCTTTCAAATTGAAAATAAATTTTCCAAAGTTCTCTAGAAATTCTTCAAAATCTTTTGAAATCCTACAAAATTCTTGAAAACCTTCTTAAATTTTTTATATCTATCGAAATCCCTACAAATACCTAAAAATCCCTTAAAATCTTTGGGAAACGCAAAAATTCATTTGTAAGTGTAAAACGTTCCAAATACATTGAAATCCTTGGGGATTTACAAACATCCTCGAATTTTCGAAATTCCTTGAAATACCTTAAAATCCCATGAAATCTTTTGAATCGCTAGGAGTTCCTTGAAATTTCATTTCATCCGGCTTATTTTCAAAGTTCACTAGAAGTCCGTTAAAATCTACGTATAAAAATCCTACAAAATTCTTTGAAATCCCTTAACATCTTTAAAAACCGTAAAAGCCCATTTAAAAAAGTACAAATCATTTGAAAGCCCCTGAATATAATTTAAATGAAACCTAATCATTAAATTTATCTGAAAAAAGTCTTCAAAATCCTTAGAAATCTTTGAAATTCCTTGAAATCTTTGGAGATTTAATCAAATCTTTTAAATCTTAGAAAATTTCTTGAAAAACGTTAAAATCCCTTGAAATCTGTGGAAAAACTAAGAATCCCTTGAAATTTAATAAAATTTCATTTATTTTTCAAAGTTCTCTAGAAATTCCTTGTAATCTTTGGAAATCTTACAAAATTCTTTGAAATCCCTTGACATTTTTTATATCTCTTGAAATTTTTTAGAATTTCTTCAAATCCCTTGAAATCGTGTGAAAACGTAAAAAGCCATTCAAAAACGTATCAATCATTTGAAAACCTTTGGATATACCCAATTTAAATTGAACTTATTTCTTAAAGTATCCTGAAAAAATCTTTTAAATCCCTTCAAATTTTCAAAATCATTCAAATACCTTAAAGATTTAATAAAATCTTTGAATCTTGTAAAATTCCTTGGAATAACTTCAAATCTCATGAAATTTCTGGAATCACTAGAAATATCTTGAAGTTTAATTTAATTCGATTTATATTTCAAAGTTTACTGAAAATCCCTTGAAATCTTTGGAAATCCGACACAATTCTTTGAAATCCCTTGACATAGTCGGAAAACGTAAAAAGCCTGTAAAACCCCTAAAATTTTTATAACCTTTCTAAAATCGGTAGAACTATTTTGAATGCCTTGAAAACAGATGAAACCTTTAAAAATTGATTTAAATATTTTTAGAAATCCCATAAAATCCTTTTAAAACTTTTGAAACACGTGAAAACCTTTTTAAATTTGTTTAAATCCCTTATATGCTCCTGATATGTTTAGAAATCTTTAAAATTCTGTGAAATTTTTATAAAATCTGACGAAAGTGCTTGAAACCCATTGAAATTTGCTGAAATTGAAATTGAAATTAAACTTATTCATTGAAGTTTTCTGAAAAAATCGTTTAAATCCCCATAAATCTTTCAAATGGCTAAAAATTTCTTCAAATTTGCTTTAATTTAATTTATTTTCCCAAGTTCACTAGAAATATCGCGAAATCTTTGGAAATCCTAAAAACTTCGTTGATATCCCCTGGAAATTTTTTTAATTTCTTGAAATCCTTTGGAATTCAAAACCACCGAAAATGTTTGGGACCGAATCCATTTCATATCAGGCAGGTTCTAAACTTGAAGTCGCAGAATTTCTTGAGGGAGAAAATATGTTGTTTTTTAGAGGAAAAGAGGCAATACGTATTTTTGCGATTTGTAACAAAAATGTTGGACGAAGTTATGCGTACTTTAATGTTTTGCCTTGTTTAAAAAAAAAAAATTTCGAATTTAAATTGTTTATTTATATATAAAATTTGAAAAAAAAGTATAAGAACTAAAAACATATGGGCAATTTCTGCATAAGGGGGGAAGCCTCACCTTTTTTATTTTTTAAATATTTTTTACAAATTTTTGTTCATATAAATAAGATATTCTACAAGTTTTATGCGGGCTAAATCATTTTTATGGTCAAAAGAATTTTTTTTTTATGAAATATGAATTTTTCTTTTTTCTCGGAAATGGTGCAAGATATCATAGATCACCTACTAGTACCGATTTATGAAGTTTCAAAAAATGTTTTATTCTGTTTATATGAGAAAAACTTTTTTGAAATTCAAAATACGACAATATTATATTCAGTGTGTTTGTTCGCCTCCGTGAGACGCAATGATTGACCTATTGATAAACCTTTTATGACCCACCAGTACCTATTAATGAATTTAAAACAAAATGGTTTATTCTGTTTATATAAAAAACTTTTATGATATTCAAAACACGACAATATTACATGTAAAGTATTTGTTCGCGTCCTAGAGACGCATCGATTGACCTATTGGTGAACCTTTTATGACCGACCAGTTCCGATGTATGAAGTGTAAAAAAAAATTTGTGTATTCTGTTTATATAAGAAAAACTTTATTCATATTAGGAGTACTACAGTACTGTATCTGAAATGTTTGTTTGCGTCTTCGAGACACGTCAACTGACATCGTCAACTGACGTTCCATGACCTCTTATGATCTAGACATACCGATTTATAAATTGAAAAAATATGTTGTTTATCTTGTTGATATAAGGAAAAACTTTTTTAATATTCGGAATACAACTATAATGTATATAATATATTTGTTTGCTTCTTCGAGACGCATCGATTGCAAAAATTAAGAACTTTTCATGATCTACCATAACCTACCAATAGCATTTTCAAATTTTTAAACAAAATTAGTTTGCTTGTTTATAAGAGGATTTTTTTATATTGGGAATATAACAGTGCTGCGATTGATGTAATTGTAATCTTCGAGACGCGTGGATTGATCTTTTGACGAACTTTCGAAAACCATTATTGATTAATCAATAGCTACTCAGAAAGTTTAAAGGAAAGTTACATTGTTTCTATGAGGTTTCATTTGAAATATAAAACTACCGTAGGTTAAAAATTTGTACATTGTAACAGAACCTTTTGATTCTCTGAAAATAAAATTTTCGGAAAGACTTTAATTATGAAACCCCCCCCCCCCCCCTATGAGGAAGCAAATTTATGTAATACTTATGAGGAAGCAAAATGCTCATAAATCATAAAATTAGCACAAATAAATACATCTATAGTGAATACGTACATAGTACTTTGCAGTTGTATTTTAATATTATTTATTTCTATACTGATTTTTTTTATAATGATTTTCTATCATGATTTTTCTGGAATAGCGAAAAAATGATAAGAAATTGATTATGGGAAAGTCACTATAGGCCTATACAGAATTTCCTATAATATGTTTCCGTAGAGGGGATTACAAGGTATTGTTCATTGAAGTAAACACTGGAAATTAGCAGGAGAAACTCATTTTTTTCGTGACGTTATCCACGCCCTAGAAAACTTTGAAAATTAACGAGCTTTGAAAACTACTTATTATTTACGATCTGCGGAGTTTAAAAACTGTACCGAGTATCTAAGAAAATTAAGCCTTAAAATATACTACCTTCGGAAATTGTTTACACGGCTAGCACGAGCGGTACTAAAAATCACTGATGACTTTGAGACACGATAACTCGATAAAAAAAAGCTATTCATTTAAAAAGGCGGTTAGAAAGCTGATAAAATTTCAAATCGAATGACCTGTAGTAAAGATATTTCTGAATATTTCAAGAGAATATATCACGCCATAAGTTTATAAAAAAAACAAGAATTTCTCGGGTTTCGTACCGCAACTTCAACGCGTGTCATGACCTCGAAAAATTGAAGCAAGACGCTAAAATTTGGACGACGAAATCTTTAAAACTTTATCTTTAATTTGAGTCGATGAAAATTGAAAAATCTTCGAGGGTTCTTGAATTATGATTGAAAATGTCCAAGCATATTTGAGTCCAGTTTCAGTCAGCTTAAGTAGGAAGGCCGACCGACAGAAACGCTTGGACATTTTTACTAATAATTTTGGATCATATGAATATTTTTCAATTCTTATTAGCTCAAATTATTGTTAAGATTTTAAAGATAACGTCTTCTAATTTCAGATTTTTTCTACAGTTCTCCTAGGTTACGACGCAAGTTAAATCCGAACTGAAAAATGTGAGAAATTCTAGAGTTTTTGAAAAAACTTCTCACGTGATATATCCTCTAAAAAGGTCAGAAATATCTCTACTAGGGCTCACTTGACGTGGAATTTCATAAGTTTTTGAATCTTTAAAAAAAGTCTAACTTTATTCCCAACCATTGGATTTTATATATCATTTTATCATTTTATATATCATTGGTATTATGTAATATGTATTAAGAAAATTCATTCCGCCATGTTTCAATAATTTCATTTCTGCAAGTTTTATTATTGAAAAATTACATCTTATGAGAAATTGAGAAGAAGAGCTATTAGGCTTTTTATCTTTTCAATCGGTTGAAGATTTGATTTGTTTTTAATTCAAATTTAATTAATATTGTTAACTGAAAATTCAAAAAACCCATTTTTCGCTGACAATTCAACTCCTTGGTTGAATGTTGACCTAATTTGTTGAAACTTCATTTTATTGGTTAAAGATTCAACTATTTCGTTGGAGATTCATTTTTTTTGACAATTCATTTTTTTTTTTTTAATTTAACAAATGCATTTTTGGCTGAAAATTATTCAGTTTTATTTGAAAATTCAATTATTAAATTTTTCATTGAGAATTAATCTTTTTTGGTTGAAAATTTAACTACTTGGTTAAAATTTGAACTTCTCTGTAAAAAATTCATTTAATTGGTTGAAGATTGTACTATTTTGTTCAAAAAAACATTTTTGTTGTTGTTGAAAATACATTTTTTTAATTGAAAATCCAACTACTCTATTTTTGGTTAAAAATCAAACTACTTGGTTGAAAGCTTAACTACTTTTCTATAAACTCTTTTTATTCTATTAAAGATTCAAATTTTTCGTTGAAAATTGTTTTTTTTTTGTTGAGAATTAATTTTTCAATTTGAAAATTTGAATGATCTATTTTTGGCTAAAAATTGATTTTTTCTAGTTGAGAAATCAACTACTAGTTTTTCATTGGCGATTTATATTTGTAGTTTAAAATTTAACTGATTTACTGAAATTTTGTTGTTTGAAAATTAGTTGTTTTTTTACTGAAAATATAACTATTCTATTATTGGTTGAAAATGGATCTTTTTTAGTTTAAAGATAAAATATTTGACCTGAAAATTAAACTGTTTTGTTGAAAAGTCATATTTTTAGGTTAAAAATTCAACTGTTTTTTTTTTAAATTTGGCCTTTTGGTTTTATAATTCAAAAATTATGTCAAAATTGTTATTTTCTCTGGATTGCAAAATCTTACTTGGTTCAACCCTTGTCTTGGTAATTCAATTGTCGTCTCAAAAAGTCTTCTTTTTGACTTAAAAATTCAACTAATTTGTTGGAAATGCAACGGTTTTTGTTTGAAGTTCAATATTTTTTGTTGAAAAATTCGACCATTTGGTTGAAAATTCAACTATTTGGTTAAATACTCAACTGGTTGGTTGAAAATACGTTATGAAGTTTAATCTGATGTAATAACTTTCTCTATTAAATATAAGAATTAGAAAATAATCTCGATCAGAAAGTAAGTCCCCTGTCTTAAAAATTATCATATAAAATTCCCAACCTAGAAAATACCCTTCAAGAAAATAAAATCACAAGCAATAGCACTAGGTAAACAACGCAACAGACGCACAAGGGGTCGAACGTGCTGCATGCGCGGTGCTACGGAACACGTTCACTGCGCATGTATAGTTTTCAGTGACTGTCGACGGAATTCTATTAGCCCGTATTCTCAATTCCTCGATGACTCATGGTTTATTATGGATCCATATTATGGATGGATTTATTATGGATCAGAAAGAAGCGCTCGGGTTTCTAAATTCTTTTGCATAAGAATTAGTAGACTCTTTCCAGTGACTGTTTTTGAAATCGAATTAAATTTCCTTTTACTATTTAATCACATTCACTGAAATCTCATAAAACTTTTCTCTCTATCCAGGAATCATAGAATAGTCGCTTAAAATTTAAACGATTATTTCTTTTTTTCTAGAGTTCGCATGACGAGGGTTGTCTGCGGTCACGCGAACAGCGTTGGCGAGAGAACATTATTGTACATTACATTTATAGATTTGCTTCGCAATGCACTCTACTTAAGTTCTTGCAATGTGTATAACAGACATATGTAATGACCATCGTAATGTGACACACTCAACTACAACACCATAGATATTTAATCGCTGCACGTGTAGGAATGGAACCTTAACGTGTATTCGCAAAAGGGGCTGCGTGATCCAGTCTCTTCCGGTAAAAAGATCGGTAATAAAGGGTCATTAAACGTAAGGGATTATTCGCGTGTAAGACATACTCATTATCAGGAAAATTTGTCACTTTTGAAAGCACGTGACGTGTCGAGAATTACGGCCAATTTATTACAGCTGTAGTCGTCAGAAATGGGTTTCGTAGCTTAAAACCTCTCCTCCCATACTTTCCCATCCCACACTTCCCCCTTCCCCTTCTATCCCCCTCCTCGCTTCACCAGATATCACTCTCCTTCCCCTACTTCCCTTCTCCAGCCCTCACTCCCCTCCCCTACCCAATATCATTTCTAATAATTCCCCCTACTTTTCCTCAATTACACTCACTTCCTCTACTTCCCCTGTCTAATTTTCACTCACTTCCCTGATTTTCCCTATCTTCATTTCCCATAATTTCCCCACACTGCCCATCATTTCCCCTACTTCTCTTAATTTCACTCATTTCCCCTCCCTTCGTTTCCCCTACTTTCCAAGCTCATAAAAAACTGAACTTCAAGCGGAAAAAAGTGGTTATGGATAACCCCATTGCGGAAAGGGCCCGTTCAAAAATAGAATATGACACTGGACATGTGTAATCTAAACGCGAAGTAGTATAAGGAGATCCAACTCTATGGGCCGTTTCGGAAAATTGTACCCCCATTTTTCCGTGCCCACATCCTATAGCAGTTCAGATAACGTATTCTAGCGCCTCTTGCGGAAGACCGTTATAACATAGATTTTGCCGTTTGTTTTCAACAGTTTCAAATTTTCTCATAAGAGGCGCTACAATACTTAATCTGGTCCGGTTTCGGTCACCTTTTTAAATAGCCTTGACTTAAAACGAACACAATATTCACTCGCTCAGAAAGTTTCTTCAGTGGCGTGTGAACCATTTCCTAATATTACCCAATATACGCGCGTGAGTACGCGCGCACTCCTCCTTTGTGCCTACGCTGCTGGTGTTCATGCATAGTTGAGCAACCCCCTCTCGACTGCGAGGGGCTCCACTTTCAGCCCAAAACCACCGCGGCAGCAATTCTCAGAACGACTTAAATGGGAGGGACTTAAATGGGATTCCCAGTGTATTATATTTTCGGTTCGGAATCCATCTCTTTTGGTTAAAAATTCTACTATTGGGTTGAGGATTTTATTATTTTGTTGAAAATCCATTTTTTATTTGTAAAATAATTTTCTTATCTAAAAATTTAACTAAGCCATTTTTGTCTCAAAATTGATCGTTTTTAGGTGAAAAGTCAACTATTAAATTTGAATTGAGATTTCATCTTTTCGGTTGCTAATTTGACTGCTTCGTTAAAAGTTGTACTACTTTGTTGGAAATCATTTTATTGATTACAAATTTGAATATTTTGTCAGAAATTTCTTTGTTTTTCCGAAAAATTAATTTTTTTAACTAATAATTTAACTATGCTATTTTTGGTTCAAAATCGCTTCTCTTTTCAGTTGAAAATACAAATATTAAATTTGCTTCAATGCGCACTGAGTTAATAGAACCCAATAAAAAAATACAACACTTTTTCGTTAAAAGTTAATTTATTTGAATTACAAAGTCTGCTGTCATATTTTTGTTCAGGAATTATCTCGTTTGGTAA
Source organism: Andricus curvator (assembly GCA_932195095.1). NCBI lineage: Eukaryota > Metazoa > Arthropoda > Insecta > Hymenoptera > Cynipidae > Andricus > Andricus curvator. Next base: position 12,916 of record CAKNYM010049882.1, read on the forward strand.
AAATGTCTACTAATTGGTTGCAAATTTAACAATTTTGTTGAAAAGGCAACTATTTTCTTAAAATGTCATATTTTTTAGACAAAAATTCAACTACCTCGTTGAAAGTTGAACTACTTTGTTGAACATTTATTTCATTGGTTGAAGATTCATCTATTTTGTTGAAAATTCGTTTTTTTTTGGAAATTAACTTTTTTAACTGAAAATTTTAAGAAAATTGATCGATTTTAGTTGATAATTTAACAATTTGGTTGGAAATTTATGGATTTTGTTGTAAATTCATCGGTTTTGGTTGAAACCTTAATCTTCTTAATTGAAAATTTAACTCTTGGATTAAAACTTGAACTGCTTTGTTCGAAATTCATTTTATTATTTGAAGATCTTTTTTCTTGAAAATTTAACTACTTTAATGAAAATTAATTTTTTATTAGTTGAAAATCAACTTTTTGAACTGCAAATTGAAATATTCTATTTTTGGTTGAAAATCGATCGGTGTTAATAAAAAATTCAACTGTCTTGTTAAAAATTTGTCTTTTTTTGGTTGAAAAATTCATTATTTTCTTAGAAAATTCAGCTATTTGTTTAAAGATGAAGTTGTTTGTTTGAAAATCGACGTTTTTGGGTCAAAAATTCAACTGTTCTGTAGAAAATTCGCATTTTTGGTTTTAAAATTCATCAATTTGATAAAAAAAAAATTTTCTCTTTACTGAAAAATCTTTCTCGTTTGAAAATTTAAATATTTTTTTTCCAATATATCTGTTCTGATAGAAATTCCAGCTTCTTTTTGTTTAAAATGCAACTGTTTGGTTTCAAATTATTTGTTTTTGGGCAAATTCGTCTTTTTGGTTAAATTCAACTGTTTTTTATTTAAAAATAAAATATTTTTCGTAGAAATACTAACTGTTATCATTTTCCTTGAGAATTCATATTTTTGGTTAGAGTCGACTGTTTTCTATTAAAAATTATAATCTATTTTGGGTGAAAATATCGACTATTATAATTTTCGTTGAAAATTATTATTTCTTGACTGAAAATTCAAATACTTGGTTGAAAGTTGAAGTTCTTTGTTGAAGATTTTTTTTTTGTCCAGGATTCATCATTCGCTTAAAAATCTAATTATTCTGTTGAAAATTGAACTAATTTGTATTATTTTGTTGAAAATTAAACGATTTTGTTGACAATTTAATTATTTAGGTGAAAAGTCAACTGTTACATTCACAATTTATTTATTTTGTTTAAAATTCAATCTTTTTTAGTTGAAAATTTAACTATTTTTACAACGTTTCTACGTGTGTTTATGAAACTCTGTTTTGACTTAAAATGTTGAGCGTTTCATATTCAATTCAATGTGGTACCTATTCATTAATTTTGTTTAAAAGAATTCATTTCCCTATTTTCATAAAAAATCACCCTATTTCCACTGTTTTGAGAGAATTTTGGGCTGAGAAGTCTGTTATAATATTATGTTTTGTTTGAGGCGTGTATCGAATAAAATAATAGAATAAAATAAAAAATAAAAATTACACAAATCCGGTTAAATGCTTCCAAAATTGACTCGTAAATTTTTGCAAGTAATGATCCAATGCAGAAAATAAAATTCTTATATTCATCCAGTAAAAAGATCAATTCTGCTACTATTTTTACATGAAACCAGAACAAAAAAAAAACTTTTTTTTAGTGTGTATATAAATTTTATATAAGCGATATCACAATTTTATTAACAGGCATCAATGAAGATTGGCAGATCAATAAATACTCACATAAAAGGGCATGGGAAATTTCATATATATCCGGAATTTATTGGCTACTGACTGATATTGACAATTAATCGAGGATGCATTAAAAACCCATAAAGCACGTCTATTCTTATTTTTACGCGAGACATAACATTTAAAATTACGTGCGAGAAAATATTTTTCGAACAAATGGTTTGCAAACTTTTTTTTTGCCACATAACGATTCAATAAAAAAGAAATTATGACTAAATATTGTTTAAAATAAGTATTAGGTCAAGTGGATAATAGAAAAAAAATGAAAATTATGCCAAATGACATTTTGGTTAAATTTAGATGAATGATAATAGGTAAATGACAAGTCGGAAGAATAAATTGAATGATAAAGGTTAATTCAGTTAGATGGGAATTAGGTCAAACGGAAACTAGGAATAATAGAGCTGAAGATAAATGGCAATTCAGATAGATACAAATCGTATTAAAGGAAATGATGAAAAGTACAATATTTATGGAAAATAGTAATTAGTTCAAATAGAAACTAGGTTAGCTGACATTCAAGTTAAAGAAAGATGATGGCATATTATAGGAAATAATCACAAATGCCAATTCGGTAATATGGAAATTAGGTCTAATGAAAAATAGGAAAAATAAAACCAATAACAAAGGACAATTTAGATATAAGGGGATTTAGAGGATTTTTGATTTTTTCAAAGGTGTCAAGGGATTTCGAAGAATTGTGTAGGATTTTCAAATATTTCAAGGGTTTTCTAGTGAACTTTGTTAAATAAATTAAACTAAATTAAATTTCAAGAGATTACTAGCGATTCCGAATATTTTCAGGGATTTTAAGACATTTCAAAGAATTTCACAAGATTTAAGGATTTTATTAAATCTCCAAGGATTTCAAGGGATTTCAAGAATTTCTAGGAACTTAAACCGTTTAAAAAAAAAGAGAACTTTAGTAAATACAGTGAACTTTTGCTTCTCCCAAGGGCCGAGAAACGTAAGAATTTCGATATTTCAAGGCGGGAGGGGCCCCCACCTCTACCGTGAGTCGTGGGGTGATTTTGATGAGCGACGTTCATTGGCTGCCCGGCCTTGTATCCATGCGCGCGCCGTAAGCATGTGCACGTCTTTGCATTTGCGCATCATACATGTCAGTGTTTTTTTTAGTGTTTTTGTTGACGTACGAACTGGTCAAAAACATGGAGAACAATGAAAAAGGTAATTCAAAATCAATATAATAGAATCAAAAAATGACTCAAATATTTCGCGGAATATTTAGTATTTTAGAATGACGTCATGATCATGATAGGATAGGTGGAAATGTTATATTCTGAACGGAAAATTAAGTTATAAATGCATGAATAGTAATATTTTTCATGTCTAGAATGCATTTTCTCAATTACGTTTCATCCTTTCATCGGTTCGAGACCTTTCAGTTTCACGAAATAAATTGAAATATCCAAAACTTGAGGTTATAGTGTCCGATTCTGATCAAATCGATCCGATACACGAGCCTCAACTTTTGGATATTTTATTTTATTTCGTGGAACTAAAAGGTCGCCAATCAACAAAAGAATGGAACATGACTGAGAAAATACATTCTACACTTGAAAAATATTACTATTTGTATATTTGTGACTTCCTTTTGCGTTTCGAATATTTTCTCCAAAGAGTCGTATGCATTCCCATGCGAATATGTACCAACTATGCTAACCTTCCTGACGTTTCCATCTGTGCTATCATGCCCATCACGTCATGCTAAAATACTCACTTCAAACCAACGAGGGCTTTTAGCTATTCGGGCCTCTTTTCAATTGGTCAGCCACTTACGCGGGCGAGACCGTATAGGCACAGTGGTGGGAGGTGACGGAACTGCGCCACTTGGAATATCCCAGCGTGAGGACTTGGAATAAGTAAGCCTTGGAATAAGTGCGCCTTGCCATAAGCAAGAATACAATGTAAGTTCAATTCAAATTATATTCCAGAAACTCCAAATGATTTATACTCTTTATAATGGATTTTCACGATCTTCAAGGATTTCTATGAATTTTAAGGGATTCTAAAGTATTTCAAGAGATATACAAAATTTCGAGGGATTACAAAAATTTGGTAGAATGCCCAAAGATTTCAAGGGATTTTAAGGGTTTTCAAGGAATTTCACAAAATTGAATGGATTTTGTTAAATCTACCAGAATTTCAAGATATTTCAAAGAGTTCTAGGGATTAACGTTTCTTCTAGAGAACTTTCATGAATGGGTTTAATTACATTTAAATTCAATGGCTTTCAAATGATTTGTACTTTTTTGAATAGATTTTTACGATCTCCAAAGATTTCAAGGGACTTAAATGGATTCTAAATTATTTTAAGAGATATACAAAATTTCAAGGGATTTTAAGATATTTTAAGGAATTTCACGAGATTTAAAGGATTGCATTGAATATCCGAGGATTTCAAGGTATTTTAAAGATTTCTAGGGATTTCAACGTTTATTCTAGAGAACTTCAATGAATAAGTTTAATTAGGTTTATATTCAAGGAATTTCAAATGATTTATACTTTACAGAATAAACTACATTTTATTTTAAATAATTTTTTTCTGAAAAAAGATCTCGTTTCGCTCCGCTGGAAATCGAACCGCAGAACTACTGATTTCCGGGCAGGTTCTTTTCCATGAAGCTATTAAGAGAGATAAAGAGAATAAACTTTTTTCAGAAATACACACATTATTTTGCTAGATGGTACAAATGTTTTTCTGAAAAAAGATCTTCTTTCGCTCCGCTGGGAATCGAACTACAGAACTACTGATTTCCGGTCAAGTACTTTCCCATTAAGCTACTAGAGAGTTCGAGAGAAGGAACTTTTTTCAGGAATACACACATTATTAATTATTGATATTAACTAAAATTAATTAGTTATCAATTATGTAATTAATAATATTACCTTAATATTTTTTGAAGATATATAAGTTTCTTTTCTCCATCTCTCTGGTAGCTTAATGGGAAAGCACCTGACCGGAAATCAATAGTTCTGTGGTTCGATTCTCAGCGGAGCTAAGGGAGAAGATATTTTTTTAGAAAAAAATTATTAAAAATAATTTTTCTTTCATAGCTGCATCTAGTCTGAAAAGACGTTAAATATTTTCTTTTATTCTCTAATGATAATACCTTAAAAAATTAGATTTGTACCATCTGGCAAAATAATTTGTCTATTTCTGAAGAAAGTTTCTCCTCTGGATCTCTCTAGTAGCTTAATGAGAAAGCACCTGACCGAAAATCAGTAGTTCTGTGGTTCCATTCTCAGCGGAGCAAAAAGAGAAAATCTTTTTTTCTGAAAATAATGATTTAAAATAATTTTTCTTTCATAGCTTCATCTAGTCTGAAAAGACGTTAAATATTTTTTGTTATTCTCTAATGATAATGCAGATTCCTTGAAAAATTTGATTTGTACCATCTAGCAAAATAATATGTGTATTTCTGAAAAAACTTTCTTCTCTCGATCTCTCTAGTAGCTTAATGGGAAAGCACCTGACCAATTATCAGTGGTTCTGTGGTTCGATTCTTCGCGAAGCGAAAGAAGAAGATCTTTTTTCAGAAGAAAATGATTTAAAATCATTTTTCTTTCAATGCTCCATCTAGTCTGAAAAGACGTTCAATATTTTCTGTTATTCTCTAATGGTAATACAGATTCCTTGCAAAACTAAATTTTATTTCAAGGGATTTCTACGGATTTTAAGAATTCAGGGAGAAAACATTAGTATTTATATGAACACTAATTATTTTGAAGATTTAAGAGGATTAAAGAACTTTTAACAGATCTTAACAGATTTCAAAGACTTTTCATATCGATTTCAATTAAATTTTAAGATTTCTGGAAGATATCAAGGGAATTCACAGGTTTTCGCTGTGTAAAGTCTATTTGTACAGAATCGCTATTTCTGTGTACGTTAATATGAGATTATGAGTGGTTTGAAATAAATTTTTACTTTGTAGTTTCTCGACATTTTAACCTACTTCCTTCAATATTTTTGTATTATTTAAGGTAAGTGTCCTAGTAATCGTGACGGTCCCAGTAATCGCGAAAATTGGTTATAATCTGAATATGTTGTTAAAAAAATATGTCAAAAGTAACATTTAATGATAAAAGCCACTTATTTTTAGCATTTTATAATATCAAATTGACATCACGATTACTAGGACTAAGGTGCCGATTACTGGGAGGTTTACCTTATAAAACTTTTAGATATGGTGTCATAAGTGATAATTTTCTGATTCTTTTCCTATATCACGTATAATTTTTCCTATGCTCCTTTCTCTATAAATCGAAATTCACAACTTTTCAGCAGATTCGAAATCTAATCATTAGAAAGATAATATCTTGGTAATACGTAGAAAGTACAATCAACATCGAAGAGTTGATTCCTATCGAAGTTAGAGCGGTTGATCATGATTTTTAATTTCCTAAGATTAAACCTTCCTTATGGTCTTAGATCCTGCGTTATATCGAACTTTCACCAGGGTGTTTTTTCAGTGATGAAAGATGGAAGGTAGATGCAAAAGATGGGCGAGTTATCGATCCTCTCTGATAGATCTTGGACGATACTAATTGGTAATCGCATCGCGGTCAATGTAACCTATGTCGATTTGTTTAAAGATGCTTTTCTCGAGAATGGCTGAAAAGCGCCTGTTTTTAGGTTAGGATATTACAAGTTTCGTGATAACCCATTACAGGAAGGAGTATCAATCCATACAAAATTGCGAGTGTTGCAGGTACCCCTTGTTAGATATCTTTGAGGGGCATAAAAGTGAAGATTTTGGATAAATGCCCATGCGTAACAAGTTGCTAATTCTTTGCTGTAAATCTCGTATAGTTTTCTCTGTTATTCTGTCTCTATAAATCGAAATTCATACCCTGGTAAAACATAGAAAGCTCAATCAATATCGAAGACTTGTTTCCTACCAAAGTTAGAGCGGTTGCTCTTGATCCCTAATTTCCTAAGATTAAACCTTCCTTATGGTCTTAGATCCTAGGTACGATCGAACTTTCTCCAGGGTGTTTTTCCAGTGATGAATGATGGAGGGTAGATGCAAAAGATGGACAAGTTATCGATTATTATCTTTGATAGATCTTGAACGATACTAATCAGTAATCGCATCACGGTTAATGTAACGTATGTAGATTTGTTTAAAGATGTTTTTCTCGAGAATAGCTGAAAAGTGCATTTTTTTGGCTTAAGATATTACAAGCTCGGTGATGAACCATGCGTGAAAAGTTGCTAATTCTTTGTTATAAATCTTGTATAGTTTTCTTTGTTATTCTGTCTCTTTAAATTAAAATTCATACCCTGGTAAAACATAGAAAGCTCAATCAATATCGAAGACTTGTTTCCTACCGAAGTTAGAGCGGTTGCTCTTGATCCTTAATTTCCGAAGATTAAACCTTCCTCATGGTCTTAGATCCTGGGTTAGATCGAACTTTCTCCAGGGTGTTTTTCCAGTGATGAAACATGGAAGGTAGATGCAAAAGATGGGCGAGTTATCGATCATCTCCGATGGATCTTGGACGATACCAGTTCAAACACGTGGCTTGATTGAAGTACTCTTGGCGGATAGTGTGAGGTAAGGGGTGAGGGATAAAGGGGTAAGGGGTACAAGGTAAGGGGTGCGAGGTAAGGGGTCTCATGTCTCTCATCACCGGGGATTAAACTGTTATTGCAAACTCTCTGCAGCTTCGCTGCGGTAATAGTCGTGGTAGTGGTGGTGTTTGGTGACGTCTATGTCAGTGGTGGTGGTGGCGTCTGTGGCGGCATATTGAGCGTCGCGAAATTAAAATACAGGGCAAAAGTTTGCACATTGGATAACGCCTAGCTCCGGCGTCAATATTGAAATCCGGAAATTGTGACAGGCATTCCCTTGATATATTCCTGTATGTGTGCTTCTGCTTGACATGGCGATGGTCTCTCTTTCGCTTTGTCAGTGAACGATACAGATGCACCAGCCATTCGACAAGTGACTCGTGATCTCGAAAGTGAAAATGTATATTTGCACACTCACGATCCCCGTAAAATAGTCTGGAGGAGGCACTTGGAAAATAATAACCTTTAAACACTTCGCACATTATATAGACTCTCAAGAAACAGGATTATAATTAGGGGTCGTTCATAAACTAGTTTTTCAATTTGAGGGATGGAGGGGATCGCGCCAAAAACTACGGTTGGTAACAAGTTTAGTATATGTTTTTTAATGATAAATTTTAACAAAGTTTGCAAAAAACTTGTTTTTATTTTGTATGGTCGTATCGCTACAATAGGAGGATGAAAAAATAACTGATGTTAGGTAGCATCATTTTTTATATTAACTTATAATCAGAACAAACATACACCTAAAAAATGTGCGCTTTTCTTGTAAGAAAGAATAATAATGAGAATAATTGCTGTTTTACAGATTTTAATTTTCACTGATTATGTATATTATGCAATATTGGAAACTGTAATGTCAATAAATGGCTTTCGGTCTGACAGCATAAATAAAACATTTGCCAAGTGCATGATCGTTTAAACCAGGAGTGACCAACATTGCACAGTTCAAATTGAAGGGTTAATTACTCAGATTTTTGGTGTACACTATATTGAAAGATTGCAAGATTGCATGAGATTGCAAAAGATTGCATGAGATGGCATGAGATTGCATAAGACTGCATTTATTATAGAAAATTCATTATAGAAAATCATTATATAGAAAGCAATTATCAGATATTCAGCAATGAAATAAATAAGAAAAAAATATTGAAGGAATTACTGCAAAAAGTAGAGACACTACAAAGAAAACATTTATTTTAAACCACTCATAATCTCATATTATAGTAAATAAAAATAGAGATTCTGCACAAATGATCTTTAGACAGCAAAAATTAGTGAATTCTCTTGATGTCTTTAAAATGTCTTTAAATTCAATTAAAATCCATATAAAAAATCTTTAAAATCTGTTAAAATCTGTTTAAAACTTGTAAAATCCCCCAAAATCTTTGAAATAATTAGAGTTTTTATCTCAATCTTAATCTTCTCTCCTTGAATTTTTGAATCCGTGAAAAACCCTTGAAATAGAATTTAATTACTTCTGTAAAGTATAAGCTATTTGAAATCCCTTGCATATAAACTTAATTGAACTTATTCATTAAAGTTTTTTAAAAGAAAAGTTAAGATGCCTACAAAACTTTTAAATCTCCTGAAATCTTTGGACATTCCACAAAATTCTTTAAAATCACATGAAATTTTGTATACCTCTTAAAACCCTTCAAAATCCATTGAAATATTTGGAGGCCTTAAAAATCCATTTGAAAAAGTATAAATAATTTGAAAACCCTTGAATATATATATATATATATATATATATATATATATACATATATATATATATATATACCATTAAGCTATTTCCCTTTCGGCGAGCCTCAAGGGGTAAGCGTGACACTACCCGTATCTAGGTGGATAGTTACTTGTAGTAAATAACTACAAGTGTGGGCTCACCACACCAACGACCGCCAACAGCAACGCAGTAGTATCAGACGGTCACCCATCCAAGTACTAACCGCGCCCAACACTGCTTAACTTCAGTGATCTAACGGGAACTGGTGTTTCCAGCGTGGTATGGCCAAACTCACACATTAAAGTTCTCTCTAAAAAAAACCACTTGAATCCCTAGAAATCATTAAACTTCCTTGAAATCCTTGTAGGTTTAATAAAATCGTTAAATCTTGTGAAATTCCTGGAAATATCTCAAAATCTCTTAAAATCTTTGAAAATTTAACAAAATTCTTTGAAATCCCTTGAAATTTTGTACATTCCTTGAAATCCTTCAGAATACCTTGAATATTCTTGAAATATTTGAAGATCGTAAAAATTCATTCAAAAAAAGTATGAATAATTTGAATTAATCTTGTTCATTAAAGTTCTCCTTAAAACAAACCGTTTAAATTCCTAGAAATTGCTATAATCCCTTGAAATCTTTGACGATTGAATAAAATCCTTTAAATCTGGTGAAATTCCTTGAAATACCTTAAAATACCTTGAAATATTTGGATATTCTACGAAATTTGTTTAAATCCCTTGAAATTTTGTATGTCTCTTAAAATCCTCCAGAATCCCTTCAAATCCCTTGAAATCGTTGAAGATCGTAAAAATCCATTAGAAAAAGTATAAATCATTAGAGAGCCTTCGAAGACAATTAGAATTAAATTTATTTATTAAAGTTCTCTTTCTGAAAAAAAACCGTTTAAATCTCTGAAAATAATTGAAATCCCTTGAAATCTTCGGTGATTTAATAAAATTGTTATATCTTGTGAAATTTCTTGAAACACATTAAAATTCCTTGAAATCTTTGAATTCGCCAGACAAACCTTAGAATTTGATTTGATTTATTTAACAAAGTTTACTAGAAAACCCTTGAAATATTTGGAAATCCTAGACCATTCTTTGAAATCCCTTAACATCTTTGAAAAAAGTGAAAATTCTCTAAAATCTCTTGAAATATTTCAAAATTCCTTGAAATCCGTGAAAATATTTGTAATCACTTAAAAAACGATGAAATATTTTTAAATTAGTTAAAATTTTTTAAAATCCCATGAATACCGTTTGAAAGCCTTTAAATCCGTGGAGGTTGTTTCGAAATCTGTTAAAATCTGTTGTAATCTCTAGAACCTCTTGATATGTTTGAAAATGTTTAACAATGCTGTGAATGTGTTATGAAATCTAACGAAATCGCTTAAAAGCCACGAAAATTTTCTGGAATTCAATGTAAAATAAACTTATTTATTGAAATTCGCTTGAAAAAAACGTTCAAATCCCTATAAATCTTCAAATCCTTTAATCTTGTGAGATTCCATGAAATTCTTTGAAATCTTTGAAATCGATAGGTATCCCTACAAATTTAATTTAATTCAATTTATTTTTTCAAAGTTCAATAGATCTCAAAATCTGTTGAAATCCTACAAAATTCTTTGAAATCCCGTTTTTTAATGTCTTGAAAAGCGATTAAATCCTTTTAATTTAGTTAAAATATTTGGAAAACTCTTAAAGTCCTTTTAAAGGCCTCCTGATATGTTTGGAAATCTTTAAATTGTCGTGAAATTTTTACGAAATGCGACGAAATCGCTTAAAATCTATCAAAATCCTAGGCTAAATAAATAAAAAACATCACACGTTTGTCAATATTTTAACGTTCTTAATTTCCATACTGATTTCCTTATAATGATTTCCTATAATAATTTTTGAAGAATCGCCAAAAAATGATGAGGAATTCATTATGGGAAAATCATTATAGACCTATACTGAATTTCATATAACATTTTTTCGCAGCAGGGGATTACAAGGTATTGTAAAAGACTGCATGGGATTGCAAAGAATTTCATGGGATTGCAGAAGTGTAACTCAAAACCTACTAAACCAATTGACTTGCTCTTGCGTATTCAGCCAGTTGATATGTGTCATTCCTCGGTCAACCATTCCGAACATAGGAAAAATTTCTTAAAAATGATTTTGTTCAAACAAAAAGGAGCAAATTTTAGGGGCAAGAATGACATTCTCCGCTTTTTGTCTACCATTTTTTTAATATCTAATCCTTTTCTTTTTGTAGTTTGCCTACTAAATATGAGTATGATCTTTGTACACCTTTCTGGTTTTTTTGGTTTCAGACCATTTTTTCGGCAATTATCATGCCCGCCGTTTTGTTTCGCCAATGATGATGGCTCTGCGAAACTAAACAAAATTTGTTGTTAGCAATATAAGTGGATAAATAAATTCTGAAAGTGTCTAAAAAATCCATTGTTGCCTTGTCTTCAGAATCATCCGACAATATCACTCTCATTTTCAGCCCTCTACACCAGACGTTCTCGTTAATTACGACTTTGAAAATTACATGACCCACTGATAGCCACTCCCCGCTATTCATTTCCTTGATTCATACTGCATCTGAGAATCGAGATGGGATGATGAAAAAAGGAGCTCTTGTCGCGATTTTTCTTTTAGGAAAACAAGAAAGGAAGAAAGGAAGATTTTATATGTTTGAGAGTAGACTCCGAATGTCAGTATTCGTAAGATGGAGAACGGAGTAGAACAATATGACCCTCGAGGACCCTCCATCCATAAGATTGGAAAGTGCTCACAAGGGTCTCTTTTCGATCTGAGCATTTGTCTCGCAGCAAATAACGCGTGTTATACGCGGACTAAAAGACAATAAAGTGCACATGTTAAAATTCGGGATCACCCCTTACACTAAAGCTCGACCTTGGAAACAGATGTTTCGCCTCTATATTCTCAGGAAAACCCACCAGTTTTCCACTTGTCTGGGAAAGTGATATAGAGAAAGCTACTTTGCGGGTGAATACAACATCCTCATATACCACTGTGGTGTTCGATTTTCATTTGAAACCGTAGCTTTAGTATCATTTGTGGGAGCTTTATTTACTGCCAATCGTCTAGGGTAGAAGCGGGTAATGTGGCGCGCATAACATTTATCAAAGGATAGAAAGTAAAATATGGTCGATAGTGTAATTGCAAAATATGTAACACGTAGATCAATATCTTAGCTTTGCTTTATTCATAGGCAAACTTGAATTTATATGTATCAAAATACTTATCTATTAGGTCTTCCAAAGAAGTCCACGTGTGTCAACTTACCCTATCAGTGGGGTAATGCGGCGCGCAATATTATTTTGATCTGTTTGGGTTCCACCACTTTACCTATTTGTGACACATGACATCCTTCAGTTTAAATTGCTTAAGGTGGTTTTAACCATAACATAGAACTAGTTAAGGCTGAAACTGATTCCAGAATCTGGATCAAATCGCCTAAAGTAATTTAAACTATCAACTTAGATATGTCCGAATTTACCTCACATGTCCGAAATTAGCCTGTTCGACGGTACTCGAAAATATTGAAATCATTGTCGTTGAAAACATGATTGTCTTTTCCTAACTTGAAGTTTCTTAAGATTTAATTTGGAAATTAAAAATCAAATCTACCAATAATCCTTTTCAGTAAGAAAAATCATGAAAAACATTATGCAAATTAAGAAACGTTTGTGCTTCTTAATACTTTTGCGCGGTTAAATTTATACTTTTAAATCATGTCATAAACTATTGAAAATATTATACCATACATGTTTCATGTTAGTGGTTTTTGCTAGAAATTAGTATTTTTTCCAAATAATTTTAAAATAAAATCATAAGGTTTCAATATCAAAGAAGACTTATATCTAAGAATGGTAGGTTGCGTTAGTTTTTCTCATCGGAATTTGGTATTTTGAAACAAAAATCATTATCAAAGTTTTCAATTTTCAACAATTTTAGGTTATGTTAGCGATTCACAACGAAAATTTGTATTTTTATTAAAAAATCATTAGGCTTTACAGACTAAAATGTTTGTAATTTTCAAACAAAAACGATTATATTTTAAAAGTTAGTAATTTTTGAACAATTATATGTTACCTATGACATAATTTTGCTGCATAGGCTAAATTCTAATTATATAAAATGCCAAAAATATAATTACCGATATTGAAAGTTGCCGAAATTTAAAATTACAGAAAAAAATCAAACTAACGGAATGGTTTATCGACGAAATTAAATATATTCTGAAAGTGAAAGTTAATCGAACTAGAAAAATTAAAAAATACAGAAATTATAAGATTACTACCATTGTTTAATGACCCGAAATTTCAAATTCCCGAAATTAGTTCAATTGTTGGTTGTGTTCATTTTAAAACTGCACGCATATAGAATAAAGTATTATTCTATTAGATACAAAATGTCAAGCATTACTTATTTTTATTTTTTAAGGAATTTGAAATTGCGGTAATTTACTGATTTTGGGAATTTGTGAATACCTGTAATTTACTAAATTCGAGTATTTGATTATTTCAGGAGTTTCAAAATGCGGGATTTTGAAAGTTCTGGTCTCAAAATTTAGGTAATAATACAATTTTGGGAATTAAATAGTTTCGGAAATTTTAAGTTTCTGTATTTGCTATTTTTGTTAACTTTCACTTTCGAAATATTTCAATTTCAAAAATAGAAAACTAATTGTTTCGTAAAACAAATTATTTAGCACTGTATATAATAATTAAAAAAGGTTATAAAAATGAAAAACGTGAAAATAGAAAAGATTACAAAAATGAGGCGATGGTGTAATATTCTTAACTCGATTCAAACAATAAGAAGGTCATATTATGAAATTCTAAACGTGACATAGCCTGTCTTCAATTTAAAAACATTGTCTTCTGATTGTTTGAACAAAGTTAAGAAAAATAAGAATTTTTTGCAATCTTAAAATTATAATGGATCAATTCTGGTTATAAATTATTTAAGCATATTCAGGGTCCTCATGCGCTTATATTCAATAGAGTTCTGTTTTTGATTTTAAAATTATTTCGGTTGTATATTTTACTAATTTTCCATAGAAATTGATAAAATTTAACTAATTTAAAGAAAAAATGTCACGAAATAAAAAAGTTTTATCTTGTATTTAAGATTAATACAAAAATTTCTAAAAAACAATTCTGATCATTAAGGGTTTTTATTTATAAAAATTGTTATAAACAATGAAGTAAGAGAAATTAGGAAGAATGAACAATGCTATTATGGGAAGGTGGAGATTTTGCAACAGTTTCAGGGAAAATTATGACACTGGTTGGCCCAGATGATTTTTTATTAACAAATGAAATGTCTAGACGATTTTTTTTCTTAAAAATAGCAATTGTTTAACAACAATTCACGGAGAGAAGGTTTCATTTGATCAGAAGATTTCTTTTTGCTTTCATGATATCTCACATCGATATAGATAATGTATCGTTTACAAATTTTTCTGAGCAATAAATTCTGTGATATAACTGTGCAAATATGTCCATTTTGTTAAATAATCATTGGTTTTCAACGCTCTAAATTGCAAACGGTTTATACAACAAGAAAACTGCAGGAGGCATAAAAGTTTTATTCTTACTCAGAGGTGCCAAAAAAGATTTTATAGAAGAATTTTGTTAAGAAATAACGAAATTGTTGAAAAAATTGTTTAAACAAACACTGGCCAAGATTTCGAATATATAACCAAGATGTTCGTAATCAGAAGACTTTTTTCACCTTTTATTCTCGAACAAAGAAAAAACGAATTTTCAATAAAATATTTAAATTTTCAACCAAAGAGAGGAAATTTTATTTAAAATGATGAATCTTCAACAAAAAATGGATTTTCAACGAAGAAGTTCAACTTTTAAGGAAGTCGTTCAACTTTCAAAGAAGTAATTGAATTTTTAACAAAAAAATATGAATTTTAACTGAAATGACGAATCTTCAAGAAAAATTAAATAATTTTTTAACAAAAGAGTTCAAAATTCAACCAAGTAGGTGAATTTTCAAGCAGAAAGATGAATTTTTAACCAAGAAGATCAATTTTTTACCAAAAAATTTTTCAACAAAATACGTGAATTTTGAACAAAATTAATGAATTTTCAACTAGAAAAGATCATTTTTTGAATCGAAATATCAATTTTAAAACTGCTCATGGAATAGTAACATTTTCAGTTAGAAATGTTTATTCTCAACAAAAAAAAAACGCAATTTTTGCCAAATATTAAAGTTTTCAACCAAAGACGTACATTTACGACTAAAGTGATATATCTTCACCAAAAAGATCGATTTTTAACAAAGCAGTTCTACTTTTAAACAAAGAAGGTTAGTTCTCAACGAAAAATGTAATAGTCGATATTTTAACCAAGAAAGTTGAAATTTAAATAAAAAACAGTTAAATTTAACAAGAAAATACGAATTTTTAACAAAAATAGTTGAAACCGTAACCGAAACACACACATTTTTAACCAAACAGTTGCATTTTTAACCAAAAATATAAATTTTTAACCAAAATTGTTACATTTTCAGCCCAGAAAGACGAATTTTCAACAAAATAGTCTAATTTTCAATGAAAGAGATGAATTTTCAACTGAAATTATGAATCATAAAAAAAGGAATTTTGAACTAAAGGAGATGAGTTTCGTTCAACAAATATAATAGTAGACTTTTGAATTAAAAATAATCAACTTTCAACCAAAAATATTTGGATTTTCTTATTGGGTTTCTATTAATTCATTGAGAATATAAACAAAGAAACGGGAAAAGGGGAAAATTGAGAAAAGGGGCGAAAAGGGGGAAATTTCTTGAAAACGGGAAAAAAAAGAATTCTTCAAAAAGGGGGAATATGGGAAAGAGTGTGAAGTCTGAAATATGAGACTGATTTTTAAAATTATTAAGTTATCATTGAACTGTAAAGGGTCATCTTTTTGTCATCAGGAAACGTATCTGGAAAAGGGGGAAGTTTCTTAAAAACAAGAAAAAGAAAGAAGAATTCTTCAAAAAGGGGAAGTATGGGAAAGAGTGTGTAGTTTGAAATATGAAAGTGATTTTTAAAATTATTAAGTTATTATTGAACTGTATAGGGTCATCTTTTTATCGTCAGGAAACGTATCAAACGTTATCTAAATTCATAAAGTTACTTTCACTGCCTCTAAAAGCAAAAATAAATTTCTGGTCATTTCCGCGTTACTAAACATTTTTCCAAATCATACTATTATTATTATACCATTAAGCCATTTCCCTTTCGGGGTAGGCGTGACTTGCTCGGTTGGAGAATAGTAGTGTGTATATGGGTATATAGGTATAAGGTAGGTAGGAATATAGGTATGAGGTGGATAGGTATATAAGTGTTAGGTATATATATTTTAGATTGATCTGGAATTCTCGTGTTATTTATTTAAATGACACGTTTACTCCGCAACACTGCTCCGACCCAGGTTGCTGATCAATCTCTCTAGCGATCACCCCAAGTGAAGAGCCTCACAAAATTGTTATGTATGGTTCTCCACTTGGGCCCATTAGTATCCAAGATCTTTGTTTCAGGCGTCATTCATTCTACTGTCACTCTGTTTACAAACTATTTGTCGCCACACTTTTCTGTCCTGGCATACTACTCTAGCTTCCTTCACGTCCATGCATTTTTTCATGCAAGCTCTTGTGTTCCTATGGCTTCTTATGTCTCTACGGATTAATGTCTCATTTACAGATTCTAACCATTCTTTTGGCGGTCTACCTCTGGGCATTCTGCCATTTACTTTACCTTTATACACTTGTTTGGTCAGTCGTTCATCTTTCATTCTTTCAAGATGTCCGAACCATCTTAACTGATTTCTTTCCCATGTGTCAACTATTGTCTCTTTTGCACCACATTCTTTGAGGATTGTCTCGTTTCGGACTTTGTCCATTAGTGTTTTCCCGCATATTATGCGCAGAGGTTTCATGCCGATCGCGTTAATTTTACTCCTGTCCTTTTCTTGACAGGTCCATGTCTCGCTACCGTATAGTACAGTCGGTACGAATATAGAATTGTGTATGGCCATTTTAGCTTTTTTTGATATGTTTTTATTTGTTAGGATGGACCCTGCTCTACCGATAACCTGTTTACCCTTATTTATGCGCCTATCTAACTCCCCATCTATTTTTCCGTCGCTAGTGAATAGACTACCCAGATATACGTACTTGTCAACTTGTTCTAATCTCTCATCATTTAGGACAATGTTGCACATTGTTTTCTCACTCTTTCCGTCAAACACCATGATTTTTGTTTTATTTACGTTAATTTTGAGTCCCATGTCCTTCATGCTTGTATGAAGTTTATTCAACATTCTTTGCAAGTCCTCGACTGATTCTGCCATAACAATCTTGTCATCTGCGAAAGCTAACCCACGTACCTTAACTGTTTGGAGATCTACACCTTCTTCGTCGAAGAGTGCAGTTCTTAGACACTTATCCATGAATATGATAAATAGCCACGAGGACATAACGCATCCTTGTTTCACGCCTTGCGTAATATCGAACCAGTCACTCAGTTTCCCGTTTACCCTTACGCTCGCTTTACTGCCTGTATATATTGTTTTTATTGCTTGCAGGAGCCCTCCATTTACTCCGTATTCTTTAAGAACTTCCCAAAGTTTACTTCTATTTACCGTGTCAAATGCTTTTTCTAGGTCAATAAATGCACAGAAAACTTTCTTTCCTACTCTCAAGCTTTTTTCTGTGATCTGTCTTAGGCTAAATATCTGATCTGTACATGATCTTCCTGGCATAAATCCACTTTGGACTTCCCATATTTTTTCTTCTGTGATTTCCATTACCCTACGAATAAGTATTTTTGAGTATATTTTACTTACGGTACTTAGTAGGCTGATACCTCTGTAATTACTGCAGTTGTTTTTATCTCCCTTTCTTTTGTATATTGGTACGATAATCGCTTTTTTCCAATCGTCTGGGACTTTCCCCGTCTCGATACATAAATTTATTAATTCGCACAACCTGTGAGGTATGTACTCGCCACCGTATTTGAGCATTTCAGCACTAATACTGTCTATGCCAGCAGCCTTACCGTTTTTTAGGTTCTTAATTATGTCTCGGACCTCAGTGACACAGACTTTTTCAATTGGGTTTTCTAATGCATTACGTTCTATGTCGCAGTTTTGTTGTCCTATATCTTCACCTCCTAATAGTTCTTTAAAAGAGTCTTTTAAAGCGTCTACTATCCCGTCTATATCATATAGCATTTCACCTTTGCTGTTTCTCATGCTAGCAAACTCTGTACTTTTACTTTCCTTCAACTGTTTATATAGTAGTTTCATTATTCCTCCAAAGCCGTTTTGTATTTTGTTCTCTTCTTCTGTTCTGATTTTTTCTTTACTCTCCTTGACTAGTCGTTTCATTTTCCTCTTTTTGTCTTTGTAATCATTTTTAAGTCTATTTCTCTCCTCATCGCTAAGACCTGTCATGTTTAATGTTTTCTTGTGCGCTTTTTTCTTTTCTCGCTGGGCTGCTTGAATTTCATCATTCCACCATGCATCACCAGACTTTCTTCCTACCACTGCCGTACCACACACTTCAATTGCAGTTTTAACAATGATATCCCGTAATAAAGCCCACGCGCCCTCTATATCTTTAACGCTCGTAAGCGCTTCCCAAGTTGCCCTATCTATGCGTTCGCTTAACTTATTTTGAAACTCTATTCGCACTTCCGGTTTCTGTAAATTTTCAATCTTTATTCGAGTTTGTTTCGTTTTTTCTGTTCTCTTTCTTTTCCATCCCCGGCCTAAGTTTATTTTAGAGATTAAAAGATAATGATCAGTATTGCATTCGGATCCCCTCATGACTCTTGTATCTACAACTAGTTCTCTTAGTCTTTCATCCGCAATAACGAAGTCAATTACACTGCGGTTATTTCCTTTACACCAAGTGTACGTGTGGATCATTTTATGTCGAAACCAAGTATTGGTAATAAATAGGCCCTTTTCTAGGCATAAGCTAACTAATTTTTCCCCGTTATAATTTTTTCTTGGATCCCCAAATTTACCTAGTATCCTTTCTGTATCTGTATCCTGACGTTGAACGCCGACCCATCCGTTCATATCTCCTAGCAGAATTATTCTTTCGCCTGGATCGCAAGTACTTATTGTGTCAAATTTAATATTTTCATACTTTCGCACCTGAAACAATGCTCAATATCAAAATCGAATAATTGACTACAAAATGAAATCATTATACACATCAGAATTCTTTTGAATGTAAAGTATTTAAAATTAAAATTAAATTATTCTTAAAATCATCAAACAATTTTATCAGACTTTTTCGAAGTTATGGTTTTTTATCCATGTCTCAAAAAGCCTATTTTCTTCTTTTCAAATCTCTCCAGGTTGAAACATAGAAATACTATTATTTATTTGTAAAAATTAGCATTCAGAAACGAACTGAGACTCACCAACCGACCCGATAAAAGTCTTGCAATCTAGTTATCAAAGCCGCTCCACCAAATTTTTTGTTTAGTGTTCAAAAGATTTGCAGTGATTTAAAAGGATTTCAACATATTTCAAGGCAATTCATACAGTTTTCAGACATTTCAATTATTTTTATGAATTTTCAAAGCTTTTAAACATTGAAAGAAAATTAAATATTTTCAAACGATTTTACGGCAGTCCAAGGGATTGTACAAAAGTTAATTAAAGGATTTTGTAATATCTGAAGGATATCAAGTTATTATCAATGAATCTCAATAGATATGAAAAATTCTGAACATTTTATAATTTTGTTATAAACTGCAAAGAATTTCGAAAAATGAAGGGATTTCGTAGGATTTTAAGATTCAAGGATAATTTGAAATATTTCGGTTAACCTGCGCTTTTAAAAAATTTCTTTAAATTTTTAAAGATTTGAAAGAGTTTCATAGGATTTATAAGATTTTAGGATATTGAAAATGACTCCAAGGGATTTTAGAGGCTTTTGGTAAAGTATTTAAATAAAATTTTGGGATTACAAAAGGATTTCATAGGACTTTAAATATTTCAAGATATTTCAAGGAATATTAGATTTCATGTAATTTGACGGGATTTCAACGGATTTTATAATGTTTGAACGGATTTCAAAGAATTTATTCACAAGAATTAAAGGATTTCAAGGATTTAAAAAATTTAAAACGATTTTCAAATATTTTGAAAAAATTTCATGAATTTAGAAATATTTCAAATGAATTGAAATGGTTTAGGGTACTTCTAAAGATTTCAAAGAATTTTCAAGAAATTTGAGAGATTTAAATGAATTTCCAAGGAGTTTCATATGATTTTAAGGAAGTTAAAAATTGTGTGCGGTTTTAAATAATTTCCTAGAATTTCAGAAGACTTAGAAGGATATTATAGAACCTATGAGGTTTCAGGATACTGGAAAATACTCTAAGGGATTTTAGAGGATTTTAAAGATTTGAAAATATTTCAAAGGATTTTTGAGGAATTTTATAAGATTTTTGAGGATTTCAGTAATTCTAAGGGATTTTAAGGCTTTCAATAAGGTATTTAAATAAATTTTCCAGGGTCACAAAAGATTTCATAGGGTTGCAAATATTTCAAGATATTTCAAGGAATATTATCAGATTTCATGTAATTTAACGATATTTCAACGGATTTTATAATATTTTAATGGATTTCAAGGAAGTCATTCACAAGAATTGAGGGATTTCAAAGGATTTCAAAAATTTTAACAGTTTTTCAAATTTTTGAACAGATTTCAATAATTTTAAGGGTTTTTGAGGAATATTTAAGATTTCAGGATATTGAAAAAGATAACAGGGTATTTTTAAAAGATTTTGAGGAATTTAATGAAATTTCCAAATATTTAAATGATTTTGAGAGATTTTAAAAGCTCTTAAGGTATTTCAATTAATATTTCAGGATTTCACGAAGTACCATACGATTTCATGGAATTTCACTGATTTTTTAAGGGATTTTATCAGATTTCAACAAATTGTAAAAATTTGAAGGAATTTCCATAGGATATTTAAGATTTAAAGGGGTTTTAATTTTGTTATTTTAATTTGAAGTACTACGTTTTTGTAATTTATATTAACAGAGTGATAAATTGTAGATTTAAATATGTATTTTATCAATTTAAACAAATAGATATATTATTCAAAATATTTTATATGCTTTATATACCTAATTAGGTTATTCGATTTTGAATAAAATATAAATAATTATTTCAGAAAAACATAAGACATCTTTTTTCTATTCATATTATCATTGGTAAGTCGTTATGAGTGATTGAGAATGGTTTTTTATTAATTTTGAAAGTAGTGAATGAGAGCGCATTTGAAATCCTATTGGATTTTCATTGGATTTTTTTGGATTTCATTCCTATTGGATCAATTTTTATATTGCAATTTAAGTAATTTGGTGATATCAGCATGAGGTGGATCGATGACAACTGGTAATAAGCCGGTTGATTATGGCTTTTTGTTAATTTTGGAAGTGGCGCATATGAGCGCATTTGAAGTCCTATCCGAAAAGCAATTATCAACTTTTATATTGCAACTTAAGTTATTTGGTGATATCAGCGTGGGGTGGATCATTGTTAAGTTGTTAGGAGGCGTTGAGAACTGATTTTTATTAATTTTGAAAGTAGCGCATATGAGCGCATTTGAAATCCTATCCTAAAAGCCCATTATCAACTTTTATATTGCAATTAAAGTTATTTGGCGATATCAGCGTGGGGTGGTTCGATGACAACTCGTAATGAGGGGGTTTATTATGGGTTTTTGTTCATTTTAAATGTAGCGAATATGAGCGCATTTGAAATCCTATACGGAAAGCCCTTTATCAACTTCTATATTGCAATTCAAGTCATTTGTTGATATCCGCGTGGGGTGAATCAAGGACCAGTGGTAATGACGGGCTTGATGATGGTTTTTTGTTAATTTTGAGAGTGACGCATATAAGCGCCCTTGAAATCCTATCCGAAAAGCCTATCATCAACTTTTATATGGTAATTAAGGTTATTTAGGTATATCAGCGTGAGGTGGATCGATGAAAAGTGGAATTGAGGGGGTCGATTATGGTTTTTTTTTTTTAATTTTGAAAGCGGCGCATATGAGCGCATTTGAAAGCCTATCCGAAAAGCCTATTATCAACTATTATATTGCAATTCAAATCATTTAGTCTTGTCAGCGTGAGGTGGGGTCGATGAAAAAGTGGCAGTGGGAGGGTTGGTTATGATTTTTTGTTAATTTCAAAAGTGACGCATGTGAGCGCATTTGAAATCCCCTGCAAAAATCCCTTCATCACTGCGAATTAAAAACTTTTTCTTTTGTTTGTTATCAGTTTGCAAAATGTTATAACCTCTATATATCTTGCACAATTTTGTAGATATGCGAACAAATTTTGTGGCGCATATGAGCGCATTTGAAAACGAATGACTCCATATCCGTAATTTTTAATTTTATATCACGGTCGAGGATTTAACACCTGCATCACACTGCCACCTCCCTAATGATATATTTAGTAATTAGTTAGGACAAAAATTTTTATTGAATTTGAAAAAATGTTATTATCTTAGAAAAATCGCGGCAGGTACCCCCACTCCCTATTTTAATCGCTGATGACGCGGTTATCAATGTGGCACAACATTTTTTCAGTTAACTTCATTTGTTGCAAATAACATTTTTTTACTGGATGTCAAAGTTAAACAATACAAATTTTTTTAGATTCAAGAATATCTTTAGTCTATCAATCAAGTGTTTTACAGCCAAGAAGCACATGTTTCCTTTAATATTTTTCAAATAGTCACCATTAAAATATTTTTCTTCTAATAATAAAACCATATTAGGGGTCGTGTACAGAATACATCACACATTTTTCTTTTATTTATATCGTTGTATCCCTTTTGGTTTTAAGGCAATTTCATTCTCGTCTTTATTTAAGGGCATGCTCTTCGGTGATGACGTGACCAAACCAGTCCTTGGTTATGAAATTTTTTTTGGTGTTCACCAGGTCCAAACGCAATGATATATCGCTCTCAAAATTTGGAATATAGGAAATGAGACAATAAATTGCGTTTGTATAATTAGTTTCAGTAATAATTTTGAAAAAAATTATCCATGTGAAAAATAATGTGTACAATTTCATAACCTAGCTTGGTCATGTGATCTCTACTTTACCGACGTGGAAAGCTTCTTTTTTTCTCCGCTAGAAATTGCTAAAAATGCTCCAAAAATAATGACAGGTTACGGAGGTTACGTGTGTGCAGATACTTATTTTTTGATTTGCAGCAAATGTGCAAATGTTATTGTTTATATTGATTTTTTTAAATTTTTAGACGATTTAGTCCAAAATTTGTGTCAGTTATCGACATACGCGAATCAAAAAATCTGAAATGCATCAAACCAAACATTACCTACAAAGTGCTCGACTCGAGTGGTAATATCCTATTTTATCAATTTATAAATAAAATTTCTCTGAAATTATAAACATATTGATGTATACAAACGTTCTTTAGTGCTTTTTATTCAATCGTTCAAATTCTAAACACGATATCTCAATCCATGTGGACGTAGTGAGCACCAAAAAATATGAAAATAATTTCACACATTTATTTTTTACATGGATAATTTTTTTCAAAATTATTACTCAAACTAAATATACAAACGCAATTTATTGTCTCATTTCCTATATTCCAAATTTTGAGAGCGATATATCATTGCGTTTGGACATGGTGAACACCAAAAAAAATTTTCATAACCGAGGACTGGTTTGGTCACGTGGTCACCGTAGAGCATGCCCTTAAACAAAGGAAAAACGTGTGACGTATTATGTGAACGACCCCTTACCGGATGAACCGAATTTTTGTATGCTCTTCTTGGGGCTTCTAAATAGGCTATTTTGGTCAAATGAAGACTTTTTAAATGTAACTAAATTTTCTAGAAGTAGGGGAACCACCCGACATTAGATAGGAAAAAATTCAACAGCATTTAAATGCATCAGTTTCCAAAAATAAAGAAAGATCATCATTGTTAAATAACGCTTACATATTCAATTGAGTATTCTTATAGAAAAAAATATCAGAAAATTAAATAATTAGCTGTATTAAACATTTTTATTAGACCTGGTCAAGGGTACGATTTTGATACTTTTGTCCATCAATAGATAATCGTTTCTGGCATTTCTCCCGGGCAAGTCAGAATACTCAATTCTGGATAATTATAATTTATCATTAGTATACTTACGATTAAAATCAATTCATTGAGTAAATAATAGTTGAAACTATGATTATTTTACAAAAAACGTAAAAGTTCAAATTATTGACATTTTTTTTATCTCTGATATTCGGTAAGATTGGTACGATTGGTACTAGATTTTTAATTTTCATAGAATTCAACCTGACTTGCGATGACAGAAAAGTGCAGCTTTTTTACATACCTTAATCATAAAAATTATATCTTTTCCGAAAGGCTCCTTAAAACACAATTAAAATTTATGATCTTTTTAATAACTAATAATTTACACTATTTTCTTAGTTTAGTATGCACAACAATTTCAATTTTAAAACTTCATGAATAAAAATAAACAAACAAACACAACCTTTAACTTAAAACAACTGCGAGACAGTCGCAGAGCTGACAATTTTGACCGAGACATTTTTTGTAATTTTCCGATTATCTACTGTTGGTTATCTACTGTTGGAAAATTCAATATCCAATAAAAAGTCATTTAATATTCATAAATATTAAAGAGAGAACACTTTGTGTTAATAAATATTGTTCATTATACTTCAAGCTTTCATTCTAATGTATAAACATGTCATAAAAATGTTTCATTAAGTTAAAAAGTATAAATAAAGAAGAGGTGAAATTTTTTTTTTCAGTTGAAAAATAAATTTTTTGCTCTCACTCATTGATAAATTATAAAATTTCAATGAAACTTGGTCAGAAGATATAGTATCCTTGCTGAAACGTTATACTAACAAAAGTAATGAACATTTTTTGTCAGTTTTCCAGTTAATTAAGATTAACTACTGTAAATAATTATCTACTGTATGGTGGTTTCCCCTACATATGTTCAACAACCTCCAATTATTAGTCAATTTAAATGTGAAAATTAAATTTTCAAGTCATAACATTAATGAAAAACTGTTTTGTTACCGTATGATAACAAAATTCTAGAACATTCAAAAAGTGAATGTATAGAATTCCTGAAAATAAAAACAAGAATCCAACAATCAAATTTGGACAACCACCATAAAATTCTCCTATTGTAATTTGAAGAAAAAAAAAAATTTCTAAAAAAAAAAATTTCCTGCTTCCTTGGACAAAAAATAAAATTTTTCTTTCCTCTTTTTTATTTTTTGTCTAGAGAAAAAGGAAATTCTTTTTTTTTCAGATTTTTTTTTTCTTCAAATTACAATAGGAGCATTTTATGGTGGTTGTCCACATTTGGTCGTTGGATTCTTGTTTTTATTTTCAGGAATTCTATACATTAACTTGAGTGTTGGACTTTAAATAGGATTTTGAATTTGATTTTAATCTAACTTGAAATTCTTAACTTGAATTTAAAAAGTGGTTATAATATCTGAAACTATAAGCGGAGAAGAGGAAAATGCTTCATTTTGTAATTCTATAATTAATTCTCGAAAAAATATATGCATTCAACAATTAGATCTTGAGCTTTCTTTCAAAAGATATAACGCCATAGGTTTGAAAATAGTAGTTAGGAATTTTTTTATTTTCACCTATATGCTGTCCTCAGTTACAAACTAATCAGCTTTTCCATCCAAAAATTTATTTATAAGTTGATTTATCAGCAAAAGCTTTAATTACCAAGGATTTTTGACAGCCCCAAAAAGAAGAATTAATAGTTCAGCATTCAACAGTGACATGTGGCCTGAATTTTCAAAAAATTACAGGTGAAAAGTTGGAAATGGAAAGTGGGAAGTGGTTAGTGGAAAGTCGGATGTGGGCTATTGGACTGTTACGTAATCTTCTCCCTGATGATTCCAGAGCTTTTGAAATTTGCAGTAGCTTCTCTGCTCACGAAATGAAATTAATTGAAATAAACTGAATTCCAATTGAATTCATAAAGTTGCAATTGGTAATGCCATGACCTTCAAAACTCTGTCTATCTTGGCAAAATGAATTTCCTAGTAGAAGAGAAAAGAAGAATTCTATTCCATCTTATTGTCGGGATTCAATGGCTTATTCGGTGTGGTGGTTCGTTTTCGCGAAAACGAACGTTACGTGTACACTTGATTCCCACGTGGCTAGCGGGGATTCGATTTTAGCCCAGTTTCAGTAGCTTCCTTCGTTCGTTTTCTTGCTTCGTCGAATGCACACCGCGTTGTGTCTTCCGCCACTTTAAACCAACTAAATTAAGGTTGGGGCATGAGGTAAGACTCGGTCTTCGCCTTACGGAAACTCCGTTTCTTGCCAATGCCAATGCACCATATAACTACTAGTGGCTTCATTCAATACACCCAGAAAATTACAAATAACCTGAACTTCTGAACCTGGAAAACGCAGTTACTTCAAATGCAGTTGCTCACGCTTCATCGACTCGTATCTTGTTTATAGCAGGCAGGAAGATCTCAGAATTTTATGTCTCATGTGACTGGAACTGTAAGTACCTTGAAGGAAGAGCACCATTAATGTCCTAGGCAATAAACAAAATCCAAATCAAGTCCATAAATAAAAGCATATAAAGAGAGCAATGAAAATTTTATTTCCCTTCTGTCTTACAGAGAATGTTGAGCAGACTGAATATTACCATGAAGTACATAAGGGATCGTACTTAAATTACGTAACAGCTCAAGGGGGAGGAAGGGGTCAAGAAATCAAGAAATTGTACAGAAAGTTAATATGAATTTAACTTTACGCGCCAAAGAAAACTCGTTAGTGAAAAAAGGAACCTAGCCAAAAACAATTTTTTTTAAAGTCAGGGAAAAGTTAGGGATTTAGAAGAAAAATCTTTTAAAAATCAGGGAATTTCTATAACTTTAAATAACTGTCAAGCAGAATCAATTTGAAATTTTGCAATTTTTATTTGAAATTGTTTTATTCCGCTTAGAAAAGATTCTAGGTTCAAAAC
>CAKNYM010049882.1:40134-75315 GCA_932195095.1 Andricus curvator
TATTAATTTCCCTTCTGTCTTACAGAGAATGTTGAGCAGACTGAATATTACCATGAAGTACATAAGGGACCGTACCTAAATTACTTAACAGCTCAAGGGGGAGGGAGGGGTCAAGAGATTTTGTTACGATTTGTTACGAAAGGGGGGGGTCCTTCATTCATGTACGTAATTTTCGGAAATTCGCAAATGAAACAAGTAACTCGCAGAAATTGTACAGAAATTTAATATGAATTTAACTTTACGCGCCAAAGAAAACTGGTGAGTGAAAACAGGAACCTAGAAAATTTTTCAAAAAGTCAGGAAAAAGTTAGGGATTTAGAAGAAAAATCTTTTAAAAATCAGGGAATTTATATAACTTTAAATAACTGTCAAGCAGAATGAATTTGAAATTTTGCAATTTTGATTTGAAATTGTTTTATTCCGCTTATAAAAGATTCTAGGTTCAAGACGTTACAAATGTAATATTCTGGTCTTTGAATATTAATGGTCAGGGAAAATGAAAAATTGGCCAGGGAAAAATTATAGAATTTTTAAAATTAAGTTTTGCGGTAACCCTGATATAACATTCCTGTTAGTAATTTATTTGCTTTGTATTTATATTTCTTTTTTTGCAGTTGCTTCCTCCTGAAAATTATCTTTTTAGTTGTAAATTTTATTATTTGTTTGAAAATTCAACAGTTTTGTTAAAAAGTCAATCTTTTTGCTTGAAAATTCCACTATTTCGTAGAAAAATTACCTTTTAAGAAAAATTCATATTTTGGTGTTGAACAATCAATTGAAATGTTTTTTGGGTAAAAATGCAACTATTTTTTTGAAAATTTGTCTTTTCGCTTTAAAAATTCATCTACTTTAATAGAAATGTCATCTTTCTCGGATAGGAATGCAACTGTTTGGTTGAAAAATGACCTGAAATCTTTTTTGGATGAAAATTCGACAATTTTTTTTTTAATGTATCTTTTTTATTAAAAAATTCATCTGACTGAGTAGAAAATTCATCTTTCTTTAATAAGAATGCGACTGTTTGTTTGAAAATTCAATAAATTTGTTAAAAAGTCATCCTTTTTAGTCCAAGAATTTACTTTTTTGTTGAAAATTCAACTACTTCGTAGAAAATGTACCTTCTGAGAAAAATTCACATTTTGTGTTGAAAAATCAACTGAAATCTTTTTTGGATGAAAATCCGACTATTTTTTTTGAAAATTTATATTTTTTATTAAAAAATTCATCTGTCTGAGTAGAAAATTCATCTTCCTTTAATAAGAATGCAACTGTTTGCTTGAAAGTTCAATAAATGTATTAAAAAGTTATTCTTTTTGGTCCAAAATCTACTTTCTTGTTGAAAATTCAACTATTTCGTAGAAAATTTACCTTTTGAGAAAAGTTCACATTTTGTGTTGAAAAATCAATTTAAATATTTTTTGATGAAAATTCCACTATATTTGTTAATATTTGTCTTTCTGATTTAAAAAATCATCCGTTTTAGTAGAAACTTAATCTTTTTTTGATAAAAATGCAACTGTTTGATTGAAAGTTAAATAATTTTTTTAAAAAGTCATCCTTTTTGTATGAAAATTCAACTGTTATTATTGAAAATTCGTCTTTCCGGGTTCAAAATTCAAGTATCTTAGTAGAAAATTTACTTCTTATTTAAAATATTTTGTTTGGAAGTTTTGTTTGAATCACTTTGTTGAGAAATCATTTTTTTTTTAAGATTCATATTTTTGGTTGAAAATTCATCTCTTTGGTTAAAGTTTGACTACTTAGTTGAAAACTGATCTTTTTTAATTGAAAATTTAACTGCGTGGGTAAAAGTTGAACTATTCTGTTGAAAAATTTTTTTAATGAAGCTTTATCTCTTTGGTTGAAAATTCAACTACTTTGTTGAAAATTAAGTGTTTTCTCTGAAAATTCCTATTTTTCTGGTTGAAAATTCAATTTTTGTACAGAAAATTTATCTTTTGGCTTTAAGGTTCAATAATTTAGGTGAACTTTTTTTTCTTTCTTTATTATACTTTTTTGTTACGAATTTATCTTTTTAGGTTGAAAATTCAACTATTTCGTTGAAAATTTAATTGTTTTGTAGAGAATTCAATTATTTTGTAGAAAATTTAAGTTTTTTTCTTAAGAAGTCATCTTTGATCGTAGAAAAGTCACTTTTTTTGCTTAAAATGAATAAATTTGGAAATTTTTAATTTGTATATGAATGTTAATGGTATTTGAATGTTATTGGCCAAGAAAAAATAAATTAGTCGAGGAAAAATCATAGAATTTTGAAAATGAAGTTTTCACCCTGCAAAGCATGTATTATCTTAAATACAACAAATTTTCACTAGTTTCAAGTCCCATATCTTATTCTTTCTGGAAACCATAATTTCCCACCGCCCCCCCCCCCCCCCCCCCCCAGAAATATTTCGTTACGGTTTGTTACAGGGGGAGGGTTTTTTTTTGGAGAGGGTCCATTATCCGTTACGTAATTTAAGTACGGCCCCTAACCTTAAAATTAACGTGAATAAGACAAAAATTATGGTATTTGAAGGAAAGGGAGAGAAAACATGATAAACATTGCCTAAACAGATGAGAGGATAGAACCAGTTGATAAGTACGTGTATCTTGGTAGTTTATTTACTACCGACGAAAAGATTAATGGGCAGATAACCAGGTGTATAAACGAGGGAAAGAAGATTATCGGCAGTGTAGGAGCCATTACCAAAATTGAAGATATAACTAATAAAGCTAAAATTGCAATATATAATTCTGTACTTGCACCCACGGTGATGTACGGTAGCGAGACTTGGACCTACCATGAAAATGATAAGAGTAAAGGTCACGCAGTTGGCGTGCAATTCCTGCGCAATATGTGTGGTAAAACGCTAATGGACAAAGTCAGTGATGAGACGATTCTCAAAGAATGTGGCGTTGAGGAATCACTGTTGGACAAGACTAAAAGAAACTTGTTGAGATGATTTAGATATGTTGAGAGAATGAAAGAAGATCGACTAACGAAACAAGTGTATTTAGGTAAAGTGAATGGTAGAGGTCCCAGAGGCAGACCAGGGCACGAAAGTCTGGCGACAAATAGTTTATAAAAAATGTGTGATGAAGACTCTCAGTGGAGTGAGAGACGCCTAGAACAAAAGACCTTAGATACTAATGGGCCCGCGTGGAGAGCTTTACTTGGTGAATGCGATTATAGTAAAAAGTATGAATCTTATTATGTGATTATTAGTAAGTTTGCGTATTTTTGTGTGATCTGATACATGATGAATTTGTGAAGCTCTTCGCCTGGGGTGATTGCTAGAGATATTAATCTAAAAATCGTTACCCCCTCCCCCTTAAACCGCCTCGTACACTTCCCTTTCTCACTTTTCTCATATGAACTCCGTCATCCCCGACAGTATAACGAGGCTAGAACCGTGTGACAAATAAGTAATATAAATAATATATATAAATAATAATACATAGATACTAATCAGTTTTAAGCAGTGAGGTTGAATACTTATCTCTTTGGTTTAAAATTAAACTATTTTGTTTAAATGTTTGTTTTTACTTCAATATTAATTATTTTCACTGCCAATTTTTACTATTCCATTTTTGGTTAAAAATTGATCGTTTTTAATTGAAAATTGAACTATCTGGTTGAACATGTATTTACTTGTTTGAAAATTAAACTCCTTTGTTGAAAATTCGTTTTGTTGGTTAAAACTCAAACCATGTTGTTGATGATAAATATTTTTTGTAGAAAATTAATCTTATTATTTGAGGAATCCTCTTTTTGGTCAAAAAAATTTGTTTCGTCAGATATTCATTTCAGATGATATGTTAACTATTTTGTTGAAAATGCGTTTGTTTGGTCAAAGATTAATTTGTCATACTAAAAATGGAATATTTCTGCTTTTGATTGAAAATTAAAATCTTTTTTGTTTGAAATATCAACTATTACATTCTTTGTTGAGAATTAACTTTTTTTTATTGAAAATTCAACTATTTGGTTAAAACATTAACCCCTGTCTTGAAATTTTAACATTTTCATCACGAAAGGTATTAGATTTGTGTAAAATTTGACCCCCTCTGGTTTTGTCAAATGTCCACGTTCTGAGACCCCTGAACCCGAAAAACAGGTTTTTACGAATGTGTTGTCTATCTGTATGTCGGTCTGTCTGTCTGTCTCTCTGTGAGCACCATTACTTTCAAAAGAATTGACAGATTGGATTGGCCTTTAGCATAATCTTTGACTGCCCTAAAATAAAGGTCAAGTTCGGTAGCCAGCCATTTTGAATAAAAATTCAAAAAGTGAGAGCAGTTTCAAAATTTTTGAGACCACTTTTTTCAGAATTTGAAAATTCTATTTAAGGTTGTATATAGTATTTCAGAAGACGAACAATTTATCCTCATTATTTTTTTCTATAAAAACAAATTACCAGAGTTACAGCATTTACAAAATTCGAAATAACAAACGAAAATTTAAAGCCAAACAACGCACGCTAGGAAAAAAAGTTAATTGAAGAAAAACGTTGATTTTTGAACACCCTACAAGATTGCCATAACAACTTTTTGAATTTTCTTGAAAAATCGAAAATTCAAATTTTGATCGCACAAAAAAATAATGAAAAATCAAAAATTCCATTTTTCAGTCAAACTATACAAGATACAAAAAAAGATGTATCAACAAAAATTGTGCATTCAAAAAAGATCTACAAATTTTTCAAAGATCACTTTTTGACAGGACGCGTAGTTTTTATTTAAATTCGCAAAAAACAGCATTAATAATAAAGAAAATAAAATTTTTTGACAAACGACACAAGCTACGAAAAAAAATGATAAGACAAAAGTTGTTCACCCAAAAAAGAACTACAAATGTATTATTAATTATTTTTTATAGGATGCGTGGTTTTTGTTTTATTCGTAAAAAACAACAATTAAAAATAAAAAATTTAATTTTTGGACAAACTACACAAACCATGAAAAAAATGAATTGACAAAAGTTGCTTATCTAAAAAAGAGCTACGAAATCATTAATAATTTGTTGATGGGTCTCGTAGTTTTTGTTTTAATCATAAAAAATATCATGAAAGATAAAAAAAAATACATTTTTTGGAAAACGATACAAGGTACGAAAAAAATTAATAGACAAAAGTTGTTCACCCAAAAAAAATCTACCAATTTGTTATCAATAACATTTAGATAGAACAAGTAGATTTTCTTTATATCATAAAAAATAAGATTAAAAATACAACAATTTTTTTGGAAAAACGACACAAGAGACGAAAAAAATGAAAAGACAAAAGTTGATCAACCAAAAAATATTTACAAATTTGTTATGAACTCTTGTTATAAAAATAAAAGAATTAACTTTTGGAAAAAAGACACGAGCTATAATAACATTTTACTGAACAAAATTTTTCGCGTAAAAAATAACATTGAAAATAAACAAATTAAATTTATGGAAAAACGACGCAAAATGCAATAAAATGTTTAACAACAAAATTTTTTTTTTTTCAAAGGCTGCACAATTTTTCTAATTATAAAAACAAGTCAATGAAAATACGTATGTTTCAATACCAATGCATATTATAAATTGTAATAATATAAGTGTATTGAAATGATACATTTTTCAGGGTAGCTGCGAATAAAATTTAATGCAAAATAATAAACAAATATTAAAGTCATCATGATAAAACAAATTTTTACTTTATATTGCAATATCTGAATAAGCAACCCCAGACCTAGGTACATAAATAAATGTAATATACGTATGATATAAAAGTGTTGAACATAATTAAGAAATGTTGACGTTTTGGACAAAATAATATTATCTCTTTGGTATAAAATTTATCTATTTTGGTGAAATGTTTGTTTTGGGTCAACATTAATTCTTCTCATTACAAATTTTTAATATTCAATCTTGGGTTGGAAATTGATATTTTTTAATTGAAAATTAAACTATCTGGTTAAAAACTTATTTACTTGGTTGAAAATTAAACTCCTTTGTTAAAAATTCCTTTTTTTCCTTAAAAATTCAACTATTTTGTTAAAAATTAATTTTTTTAGTAGAAAATTAATCTACTTCTTTAAGAAATCATCTTTTTGGTTGAAAATTCACCTATCTAGTTGAAAGTTAAACTCTTTTGTTAATATTTTTTCCAAATATTCACCTGAATTGAAAATTGAACTATTTGGTTGAAAATGTGTTTGTTTTTCTTAAACATTATTTTTTTTAACTAAAAATTTAACTATTTCATTTTTGGTTAAACATTTACCTTTTTTGTTGAAAATTAAATTATTTGTTTGAAAATTCGTCTTGTTTGGTAGAAATCAACTGCTTATGATTAAAAATTAAAATCTGTTTTCGTTGAAATATAAACTATTACATTTTTTGTTAAGAATTCATCTTCTTTGATTGAAAAATGAACTACTTGGTTGAAACTTTAACTTCTGTGTTCAAAATTATTTTTTTTTTTTTGGTTGGAGGTTTATCATTTGAGTTAAAAATTTATCTCTTAGGCTTAATATTTATCTCTTTGTTTTAAAATTCAACTATTTTCTTGAAATGTTTCTTTTGGGTCAACATCAATTCTTTTCAATGAAAATTTGTACTATTCCATTTTTGGTTGTAATTTTTTATTTTTTAATTGAAAATTAAAACTATCTGGTTTCAAATTTATCAACTTGGTTAAAAGTTGAACTCTTTTGTTAAAAATTAATTTTTTTGCCTGCTTTTTCTCAGTTGCAAATTTACCTATTTGATGTATATAATTCCTGAAAATAAAACAAGAATCGAACGATCAAATTTGGACAACCACCACAAAATGCTCCTATTGCAATTCCTAAAAACAAAACAAAAATTTGTTTCTTTGGACAAAAATAAAAAAGAGAGTTGGTTGCCTTCTCATTTTTCTTTCCACTTTTTTATTTTTGTCCAAAGAAAAAAATTTTTGTTTTGTTTTTAGGAATTGCAATAGGAGCATGTTGTGGTGGTTGTCCAAATTCGATCGTTAGATTCTTGTTTTATTTTCAGGAATTCTATACATTAACTTGAGTATTGGACGTTAAATAGGATTTTGGATTTGATTTTAATCTAATTTAAAATTCGTAAATTTCAATTTATCTATTTGGTTGGAAACTCGTTTTCTTTTTGGTTAAACATTAATTTTTTAACGGAAAATGGAAACATTCCATGTGTTGTTAAAAATTTATCTTTTGTGGTTAAAACTTCAACTACCTGATTAAAAGTTGAACTTTTTTATTGAAAGTTTATTTTGTTTAGGTGAAGATTTATTGTTTTAGTTGGAAATTCGTATCTTTAGTTTAAAATTGAACTAAATGGTTGAAAATTCATGCATGTTGTTGAAATTTCGTCTTTTTGGTAGAAAATTAATCTTCTTGGTTGAAATATAATCTTTTTGAAGCTGAACTCTTTTTTTGAGAATTTATTTCAATCGGGCATGCTCATGTCACGGAATACTTTCCCGAAGAAATATGTTCTTTTTAAAAGGATTTTAGACGAAGTATTTTTATTTTTTATTCCACTGATTTAATGCATTTTTTGTTGACAAAGTTATGAATATTTAAATTTTTGAATCTGGCAACGAATTGTATCAAAATTTTTTTGAACATTTTCTTTAAAGTATTTTTATATCTGTACCAATATATACCTATTTCAATTTTTCGTTTTGATTCTAATGGATCTTGTACTCTTTCGAAATTGGCCGGTGAATTAAAAATTTGTAATTGGTGGCGTTTTTGTTTAGAAAATGCATGAATTTCCTTTACTTTATTTTTTTAAATGGTACTAATATAGTGAATATGAAACATAAGATTTTATTTTATTCTAAAATCTTCGAGAAGAGGAAACTTGATTTTCTTACCAAAAATGAAAATTCGCTTTTTTTCTGAAAGAACGAAAAGATAAGAAAAAATTCAGAAGAGGAAAGTTGATTTTAAAAAATAGAAAAGGGGGGAAATTATACTCTTTCCATAATTTGAATTAATAGAGAATTGAGGTGCCTTTATTATTTCCTAAAAGAGTTTATTATCAATCGTATAATTTTTGTACAATCTTCGGCTTAACTTGAAGTGAATCTAATGTCAGGTGAAAATTAAAGCCTTGGCGAAGATAACGCTGGATCAACAAAAATATATTTCTGGCCAAGTATTTTCTGTTCTTTAGCAACATGTACTCATAGTTTAAAAATAGCTAAACCGGATACTTTACACTTAGAAAAAATATTAATTTGGTTGTTAGTCAAAAACAAGTTTCTTTGAATCAAAAAAATTTGTTTCGATCCAAAGAAATTTCTATGGTTAAAAGGAATGTTTTTTTTATCCAATATAAATTTTTCTCAATTTAAAAATGATTTTCGAAAATTCTGATGTATTTTTTTCGTTAAACGAAAAAAATTATGCGGAAGAAACGGCCTCTTTAATTCTAGACAAATGTTTTACTGAGTGTAATTTGGAAATTTGTAATACAAACTAAACCATTCATGTAGCTGTATTTTTGGCAAAAAAAAAAGCTCTTTACTTAATTATTACTCATTACTCTGGTTGAAAATATCTATTCATAAGACTGAAAAAGTCTTTTCCAAAGTATAGTTTTTCGAGGGAAATGAGAACCTGATCTCCATTCTTCGCCATTTTAAATTTTATTATTTCTAATTCAAAGCGTTCAAAGTTAAATAATAATGAAAATCGGAAACTTTGGAATTTAAATAATTTTTTATTCGAAGCGATTAAAATTAGAGAATTTTAAATTATAATCCTTTAAAACTGAATTATTCTAGTAAGATGTTCAAAGTTAAGTAATTTTAAACGGGAATCATTATAAATTAACAAAATTTCTACTACGGAAAGTTTAAAAGTAAACAAATCCGAACACACTTTAAATAAAAAATTTCAATTATTTTAAGTAAAATTAAATCCTTTAAACATTGTATATCTATACCATTAAGCCATTTCCCTTTCAGTTTTCTTGTAGTTATAAATAACTACATTAACATTTAAACATTAACAATCTTAAAATTGTTACTTATAGATTTCAAAATCCAACCATTTTAATTTCATTTGCAGATAGTTTAATTTTTAAGTTTATTTTGAAACGTTCTATATTTCGGAACATTTCAAGATAAAAAATTATTTAATTTGCGATGCCTGGTTCTAAAATCATCTCATTTTTCAGGCTTGAATTTGACACATTATTGTCCTTATTTTTTTATTTTTTTGAATCTATTCTAGAGGCATTTAGTTTAAAATTGTTTAATTAACTATTACATTTGAAACTGACCAAAATTTGAACAAAAACAATTCAGCAAATAAAAAGATTACCCTAACCGACAATAAGGTTTCTGGGAAAAATGATGTTTTATTTTGAAAAAATAATACACAGCCTGTAAAGTAATTGTTTTTTTTTCTAATTTTGCTGGCTTTATAACAAAAAATTATGAAAACTTTGAATTATATCAAAAGATATTCGGAAGTTTTAGACGTTTTAAAAAGTTAAAAAAATAATTTAAATCTTGTGAAGATTTAAAAAGTTTTAAAAAAGTGTAGATTTTAGATTTCGAAAAAATAAGCTTTTTGAAATGTTTCAAGAAAATCAAAACATTTTCTTAAGATCCCTGGGAAAATTTCAAAGGATTTTTTGTTTTGAAAAATGAATTTTAAGAGATAATCGAAAAAGATTTCAAAAAATTTCCTACAATTTTGAAGAAGATATAGACGATTCCAAAACAATATTTCTCATTTTTTAAAGATTACGAAAATTGACAAAGAATTCATGTAAGTTTGAGATATATATAGAACATTTGTAAGTATTTGAGAATGATTGAAAACCTAACAAGATTTTTTTTCACTAAAAAAATGTAGGTTTTCAATGATTTCGAACAGAAAATTTAGAAGCTTTCTAAGAATTCCGAAAGCTTTCAAAAGAATAAAAAACTTTTCTTTGGATTTCTGGGAAAATTTAAAATGATTCTTTATTCCGAGTCAGTTTAAAATATATTAGGATTTTTAGGTGATTTTAAGAGATTAAAAATATTTAAAACTGAAAAATTTACGAAACATTATCAAATTTTTTTCAAACATTCACAGGTTCTACATTTTTCTTGAACTTACTGAATTTTTTTTCTGAAATTTTCTAAATCATGAATATAAAAAAATATCCTTAAAAATTTGTTGGATAATTTTTCGACAGATTTGAAATTTTCAAAAACTTTTTTGAATTTTTTCAATGAACCTAGGATAATTATGTTTATATAACTTCATAAAAATAATAATATAAACAAATAAACGTAAAAAATGAATAGGGATACCAAATTTATATTTTGAATTAAAAATTATTTTTCCCTCAAATTATAATGTTAAAAATGCAACAGTCTAGTTGAAAATTAACTTGTTTTTGTTCATGATTCAACTATTTTGTTACAAATTCGTATTTTTTGGATGAATTCAGCTCGTTTGGATTTAAAATTAGAATCTTTTTTTTTAGTTGAAATGTTAACTATTATATTTTTTATTGATAATTTATATTATTTAGTTGAAAATTCATCTAAGGTAAACGTCCCAGTAATCGTGATGCTAATTTTCTTGCTTTTTATTTTATTTGAATTAATGTAATTTCTATTTGCTATTATAATATGCTAAAAATAGGTGAGTTTTATCATTGAATGTTACTTTTAACACATTTTCGTAACAATATATTCAAACTATAACCAAGTTTCACGATTACTGGGACGTCACGATTACTGGGACATTTACCGTATACTTAGTTAGAATCTGAACTTCTTTGTTAAATATTCAGATTTTGGATTGAAGACTCATCACTGAGTCTTTTTTGGCAGAAAATTAATCTTCTTGGTTAAAGAATCATCTTTATGGTTGAAAATTAATCTGTTTTGGTTAAGGATTCAACTACATATTGTATTGCCAATTCGTCTTCATTAGATGAATTTGACTGTTTTTGATTTACATTAAAAACATGTAACATTAAAAATAAACTCATTTAGAAAATAAATGGTTACTCGAAATTTTCATTTTGCATTGAAAATTAGTTCTCCCCTCTAAACGGAAAAATACACGCGCGCGTAGCGTGCGATTGATAATGCTAGTTTTTTTTTAATTTCAAAAATAATTCCAATCAATTATCAATTTAAAAAGATTCCCTGAAAATTTAAAACAAAACGTAAATTTTCTAAGATTTGGAAATAAAAGTTTGAAGCTCTGAAGGATTTTGAAAGGTTTTATGACAAACAAGAAATTTCTAAAGATTCCTGGGAACATTTTAAAAGATGTTTTAATTAAAAAAATTAATTTTAAGGGAATATTTAAAACGATTTACAAAATTGTGCCAAAGAATCCGAAAAATGTCAAGGCGAATTTTTTATTCGAAATTTTAGGAATGATTTGAATCAATTTAAAAGATACTCAGATGTTTCAGAAGTTTTCAAGAGATCAAACATATTTAAACTGACTGGAATTTTTCCTAATATTTGGTAAAATTCTGTGAAGTAAAAAAATTTTCTCCTAAATTTCCTAAAATCTAATTTAGTCTCGAATTTAAGTATATTTATAAACTGTAAAAATATAAATAGTTATTCGAAAATTTTTAATTTTGATTAAAAATTAATAATGATCGTCCCTCTCGAATTAACAAACTACAGGCGCGAGCATTGCGCTATTGATGATGCTAATATATTTGAATTTCATATGGTCAATAATATAATAAAATTTTCGCAATTACACAAAAGTTTTTTCTAATCATATGGGGTTCTATAACCGAAATTTCGATGACACTTTTATCTTTTCTGTAAATATTGCCAATAAAATTATTAAATTTATATTCCTGTAACTTTGATATACATTTTTTTTTAAATTAACCTATACTATTTAAATTAAAATACAAATTAATTATTTTTTCTTCTATCGCAGAAAGAATTACTGTGTATGAATTTATGATTTTCAAACATAAACACAAGGTTTCATTTTTCAAAGGTTGAATTTAGTTCATATCAAAATTCTCAATTCACTGGCACGTGGAGCAAATATCACTGATAACGTATGTAACGTAACCTTCAAGTCGTTTAGGATTTTCTAAATTGTAAATATATTGTAAATCTCGACTATTGTTTTGCCTTCAGACAGGAAAAAAACATATGGACTCACTAAAAGATCTACATTTTTTGTCTTTACGTGGTTAAAAACATTTTTTCAGGTCATTAAAATTCAAAAATTAAAACTTTTGAAACTGCAATCATTTTCAGTTTATGCATTTTCCATAACAGTAGACAGTTCTTATTATATATTTAAACATAAAATCAAATCATCAGAACTCAACTAAATTCAAAGTATTTAAAATTAAAATTGAAAAATTTTAAATTCATAAATTTATCATTCATAAAAAACATAAAATTATTCAATTTTTTATTTAGTTTGATTTGATATTCTTCCGAGTTTGAGTAGTTTATTTTATTTATTTTTTTTAATTTTCTTCTATATTGAAAGAGGAATTTTTTTAATTTTAAACATTTTTATTCAGTTGGAAGGAAGAAAAATTTGGTTTCTATCCATTTTTTCTTAACTAGAGAAGGGAGTTTCTTGTTTAATTTAAACATTTCGATTAATATTTCATTCAAGTTGAAGCGGGGCATATAATTTATTTTAAACATTTTTCTTATGGTGAGAGGGAAGAATTTTTTTTCCATGTTTTACTTTTAACGTTTTCAATTAATTTCAAGGACGAAAATTCTGATATTTTATTTGTTTCTGAATTAAAAAAAAAAGAATCTTTGTTCATCAACAAATTTGAAAAGATTTTTCTTTCAAATGTTAAAAAAAAAATGGAAGTTTTCGAAGATTTGGAAGTAAAATTTATAAGCTTTGGAGGATTTTGAAAGGTTTCAAAATAATTTAAAAAATTTCCGAATATTCTCTCAAACATTTCGAACGATGTTTTATTTTTAAAAGTTAATTTTAAGGAAATAATCAAAAAAATTTACAAAATTGTGAATGAATAACCTGAAGGATTGTAAGGCGATTTATTTATTTTTTAATTTTAGGAATGAATCAAATCAATTTTTAAGATTTAGAAGCTTCTAATTAATGCAAAAATAATTAAAAATTTAAAAATATTTCAACAAATTTAAAAGCACATGATTAAATTGGAAAATTCAAGCAAACAAAATATCAAAAGCTTTTTAATAATTTTGAAAGGTTCGAAAGAATACATTTTTTCAAGATTCCTGGGAAATTTGCAAATTATTTTTTATGTCGAAAAAATTATAATTTAAGATCGACAATAATATAATCAAAGTTTAACAATTTCATAAAAGTCTATTCTAAACATGTGGAATTCCATACCCCAAATTTGGCTGTCACTTTTAGCTTTTTTGAAAACAATGGAAATAAAATTATATAGATTATATTTTTGTAACTCTAATCGAAAAAGATTTTTAAAAATTTACATTGTTTAATATCTGAAATTAAAATGACAAATTATTTAATTTTTCTGCTATCGCAAAATGAATTCATTCCTGCAAAAAGGCTTATAAATCGTTGAAGGTTTAACCTTAATTTATATCAACATTCACAATAATTCTAGTGTTTTTCAATTCTAGAAATAATTCGAATCAATTAGATATTTTGAAGAAGTCTTTCAATGATTCAAAAATAATTTAAAATTTGCAAAGGTTTCAAAAAATTTCTAACAAAATGTAAATTTTTAAGGATTTTGAAATAAAATGTTGAAGCTTGAAAGGATTTTGAAAGGTTCAATGATAATCAGACAAACCAAAATTCTTAAGATTCCTGAAAATATTTTATATATTTTAATTTTAAAAATTAATTTCAAGGGAATATTTACAAAGATTTACAAAATTTTCAAAAAAGTATCTAAAAAATTGCAAGGCGACTTACATTTATTTTTTTAAATTTTAGGAATAATTTAAATCAATTTGAAAGATACTCAGGATGTCTTAAAAGTTTCTCAGAGATTACAAATATTTTTAAACATGAAAAAATAACCGGAAATTTATAACATATTTTTAAATTCCTTCAAAACTTCTAAAATTTCTAGATATTATTAAGCTTCAATTATCAATCCGAAATGGAATAGTAACATTTCCAGTTAAGAAGTTAATTTAAAAAAGAATTTTAAAAAGAAAAATTTCCAGAGCAGAAATTGGATTTTTTCTGCTATCCTTCAATACAAAATTTTCTAAAACATGCCATTTTTGTCCTAGGATATTGCAAATCTTTCTTCAGTGAAAGTTTCTAGAAATTTTATCATTTGAGTTGAAAATTTATCTCTTTGGTTTAAAATTCAACTATTTTGTTGAAAATTTTGTTTTGGTTAATTAGTGATTCTTTTTACTAAAAATTCAAGTATTTCATGTTTGGTTAAGAATTTATCTTATTTAATTGAAAACTATCTGTTTGAAAATTTATCTACTTTTGTTAAAAGTTGAATAGCTTTGTTAAAAATTTATTGTTTTGATTGAAAATTAAACTAGTTTGTAGAAAATTAGTTTTTTTCTGTGGTAGAAAATCAATCTTCTTGTTTGAGTAATCATCGTTTTATTTGAAAATTCACCTACTTTTTGACCAAATAGTTTATTTTTCAACCCAAAAAATGAATATTTACCAAACAAGATTAGTTTTCTAACCAAAAAGACCAATTCTCAAGAAAATGCATACATTTTCTAAAC
Source organism: Andricus curvator (assembly GCA_932195095.1). Taxonomy (NCBI): domain Eukaryota; kingdom Metazoa; phylum Arthropoda; class Insecta; order Hymenoptera; family Cynipidae; genus Andricus; species Andricus curvator. Next base: position 54,831 of record CAKNYM010049882.1, read on the forward strand.
TAACTTTGAATTTCCAACTTACATACATAAAGGATAAGTTTCCAACCAAAAATGAAATAGTTAAATTTTCAGGTAAAAAAATTAATTTTGATTAAAGAAACAAATTTTCCAGAAAAAAGTACAATTTTTAATCAAAGAATTGAATCTACAACAAAAGAAATTTAACAAAGTAGTCCAACTTTTGAACCATGTGGTTGAAAGTTCAACAAAAAAAAGTAGTAAGATAAATTTTTCACAAAAAAAAAAGTTTTACAAAAAAAATGTTTAGTTTAATTACTGCTCAAATAGCGTCATGTCAATTGCATTAGAGCATGCCGCTAGTTTATTCAACATTTGTTTCATATAATTGTGAAGGACCCAAATACAGGGAGTTTTTTTTCAAAATTTTAAATTATTTAGTTATATTTTAATGAATTTTTTATAAAATATCTATTTATTATCTTATTCTTGAAGTTTTTAAGTTAAGAGACTTTCCAAAATAATTTCTTAATGATATAATTGTGAAAAATACAAAGGCTGGGAGATATTTGAAATTTCTCAAATTTGTAGTTTTTTTTCATATTCAGTTTTTTATTTTATTTTTTTTTAATTATTCAGTTACTTTTTTATTTTCCTAATAATTTAATCTCGAAGAAAATAATTTTTTATTAAAGATTGCATCATATAGTTAATTTGTTCAAATTCCTATTTTTTAGTTTTTACATGAAAACGTTTTTTTAAAATATATTTTCAGTTGTTTATGAAATTATGTTTTTAATTCTTCAGTTTTTAAGTATTAAAGATATGTTTTTGTTTATTTAATTGCAAAGAAAACAAAAACCAGGATTTAAAAAAATGGTATTATTTTTTATTCTGATGCATCTTGTCGTTCTCTTTTCAAATCTGCTGGAAAATTAAATAATTACATATTGGTAATTAGCGACGGTTTTTTTTTAGATTGGGGATGATTATTTTTTTCCTAAAGGCCAGATTTTTTCAGTCGGTACTAATATAGTGAATATATCCCATGAGATTTTATCTTTGTCTCGCATTTTCGAGAAGATAAAACTTGATTTTTTTACAAAAAATTAAAATTTGCTTATTTCTGCAAGAATGAGAAGATACGAAAAAATTCAGAAGAAGAAAGTTTAATTTAAAAATTAAAAAAGGGGCAAAATTATGCTTTTCCTATAGTTTCAATATAAAATAGTTTATAATGATAACGCTGGTTCGACAAACATATATTTCTGGCCAAGGATTTTCTGTTTTTCATCGTCATATAATCACAGTTTAAACAAAGTTTAAATCTGCTACTTTTCACCTAGAAAAAATACTAATTGGCTCTCAATCAAAAACGTATAATTAAAAAATATACAAATAATTTTCAATTCTATGAAATTAAAATTAGACAATTTACGATTGAAAACTAAATTGAATAAGATCAAAACATCAATTCGTCGTCATTCTCACCATTCAAAATGGAAAAACTTCAATTATAAGCCTTTGAAATTCAATTATTCTAAAAAAAAACGTTTAAAATTAAGAAGTTTTAAACGGGAATCATAAAAAATGAACAAAGTTTCTACTGCGGAAAGTTAAAAATTAATCGAACTCCACATTAATTAAAACTAAAATAAGTAGAAAACTTAAGAATTTGAATTATTTTAAGTAAATTTAAATCGTTCAAGAATGAACAATGTTAACATTGTTAAATATACTTCTCAAAATCGAACCATTACAATTTTAGTCGCAAATAGTTTACTTTTGATCTATTTTAATTTTTAACAACATTTTTTATTTTGAAATCGTTTAATTTTGAATTTTATTTTGAAATCTTTAATATTTCGAAAAATTTTCAAATGAAAAATAATTTAATTTTCAATGCCTAGTTCTAAAAAATCTTCTCTGACAAATTTATGTCCTTATTTTTCATTGTTTTGAGTTTATTCTGAAGGCATTTAATTAAAAATTGTTTAATTAATAATTATATTTTGAACTGACTAAAATTCGAACCAAAAAAATTAACAAACACAAAAATTATTGGTACCGACCATAAAAATATCTGGGAAAATTTACAATGATCAAAAGATTTAAAAAAATTTGAAACAAAATCGAGATTTTTAAGATATCAAACAAAATATACTTAGAAACTTTTTAAGCGCTTTTAAAGATTTCAAGACAATATGCAAATTTTCTTATGATTCCTAAGAAAATCTTATATGATGGTTTATTTAGTGAAATTAATTTGAAGGGAATATTTGAAAAGAGTTCCGAAATTGTCGAAAAACAATCAAGAAAATTTAGAGGCGATTTTTTTAATTTTGCAGATTATTTATTTTCAAGATTTCTCTTCTGATGAGAGGGAAAATTTTTTTATGTACCACGGTTTGCTGATTCGGCGGAGGAAAATTTTCTCTATTTTTAACATTTTCATTTAATTTCAAGGGACCAAATTTTGGTTTTCGATTCGTTATTGAAAATTTATTAAAAAAATGGAAATTTTTTAAATATAATTTTGAAGCCTTGAAGGATTTTGAAAGGTTTCAAAATAATAATAAAAAATTCTTAATATTCCCTGAAACATTTTGAAGGATGTTTCATTTTTAAAAGTTAATTTTCAGGGAATAATAAAAGATATTTACAAAATTAAAAAAATAATAATCTGAAGGATTTGAAGGCTTGCATATCCAATTTCTCTTTTGCACATATTTCGGGAATACCCTCGATTATTTTAAACCAAGAAAGAAAAAATCGTACTACGCATTTTTGAGAAAAACGATTTTTTTATTTTTAGTGATTAAATATTTCATTTTTCTCAAAAACGACACAAAATCGGAATAACAGTTTATAGTTTAAAATTGCTCCCCTTCCTGAAATCAACAAAACTATGTCCATAGTAATTGTTCGTTATGTGTATTTTAACCAATTAAAAAAAAATAACAATCAATAAAAATGGACTGAAATATCTTTTTTTTTTAAGAACTTTAACTTTTCAGTTTTTTATATATCCGTTTTTAGTTCAATAACCATGTAGAGAACACGTCCCATGAGAATATTAAGGTTCCTGAGCTTCAAAGTAATGAAAAATTGGTTTTCTTGTCTAAAATTGAAGAAACATAATTTTTACGAATTAAAAATCTCTTTTTTCTAAAAAAAAACGCAAAATCTAGTGTATTTTAACCAATTAAAAAAAAAATTTGATCGATAAAAATAGGCTAAAATTAAAGTTAATTCAACATTGTTCGTTTTATGGACTTTTTCTATTTTTTTTTTTTTTAGAAAAATTGGACAGAATACATAAGATATGTAAAGATCCGGCAAGCGTATATTTTCATTGATTTCAGGAAGTGAAACAATTTTGAACTATTTCTTTTTTTTGAAAATTGGTTAAAATACACAAAATAAAAATCTAGTGAGAGTGTATTTTTATAGATTTTAAGAGGGAAACGATTTTGAACTATGAACTTTTATGAATATTCTGCATAGTTTTCGAGAATAAAATGATTTTTAATCCTTAAAAGTTAAAAAATCGTTTTTCTCAAAAACCCATAATACGATTTTTTCGTTCTAGGCTTAAAATAACAGAGGGGCTAGAGAGAAACTAGATGTGCAAGCTCTTTTGGGTTGAATTTACTTTTATTTTATAAGAGATTAATTTGAAAAATTTTACGTTTTAATATAATATTTAATATTAAAATGACAGATTAATTAATTTTTCTGCCATCGCAGAATAAAATAATTCTTGCAAATGAGCTTATAAATCTTTGAAGGTTTAACTTTATTTTTTTTTATATTTCTATCATTTATATCTATTTATATTTATTTATATCATTTCTATCATCATTCGCAATTCTCTGACACGTGAAGCAAATATAACAGATAACGTTTTTCCCTCAAAACGGAAAAATACTAATAATATATATTGATGATGCCATTTTTCTTATTTATGGGAATAATTCGAATCAATTTGAATATTTGAAAATATTTTGAAAAATTTAAAGCAATATGATGAAACACAAATTCTTGAGATTCATGGAAACATTTGAAACGATTATTTAATTTCCAAAATTAATTTAAAGGAAATATTTTAAGTAATTTACAAAATTTTTCAGAAAGAATGTGAAAGATTTCAAGCCGACACTCTATTTTTTTTTTAATTTAGGAATAATTCGAATCAATTTCGAAAAAAATTCTTGAAGAAAACGTAGAAAATCGAAAAAAAATCGCAAAATGCATGGGGTCATATTGACCCCAAGTGTCCTTTAAGGGTTAAAAGATACTTAGATATTTTAGAAATTTTCAAGAGATTAAAAATATTTTAAATATTGAAAAAATGACCGGAAATTTATAAAATATTTGTAAATTCCGTTCGATTTTCTAAAATTCCTTAATATTCTCAAGCCGACTCGAATTTATCCTGATAATTAGTAAAATTCTGTAAAAAAAAAATCTGTCTCTAAAATGATCTAGAATCTAATGTAAGCTCGAATTTATGTGTTTAGAGACTGTTAACATAAAAATACTTATTCAAATTTTTTTTTTTTCATAAATAATTTTCCCCCTCGAAGTGACAAACGGTCCGATGAAGCTAATATATTCAAATTTCATTTTAACCTTAAAGTGATCTCAGATTTTCTACATTGTGCATGTATTTTAAATCTCGACTATTTTTTTGCCATGAACGAGGAAAAAAACAGATTGATGAAATACAAATATCTCAGCCAAATAGGCTTCTCCCCTCTCAAAAATCTGACGAAGTGTGGAATAATTTAGAAGGACAAGTGAGATAGCGATTAGTATATATACTGAAATTTCTTCTAGAAAAGTCATTAGTAACACTACGATAAAAAAATTCTGCATAGTTTCTTCTACCCAGAAATAAAATGAGGGGCGTTGGTACCCTCGTCTTTGCTTTAACGGTTCTCGTGAATTTTATTGGTAAATATACAATATTATAATATATATATATATTTATATATATTTTACCGTAGGAAATTATTTATAGGGATCGCCGCAATTAACATCGGGTCTACTTTATAAAATGTTAGGGTCATTATTTTCTACTAATTCAATTTTTATCCACAGTAACAAAAAAGATAAATTTTTTACCAAAAAGGACGAGTTTCCAACAAAATACATGCTGTTTCAACTAAGAAAGATCAATTTTAAATCTAATAGTGATATTCCCAGTTAAAAAAATGAATTTTCGCCCTTGAAACCTGAATTTTTTGACCGAAAAGATTAATTTCCTAAATGTTTTAAAATAAAAATCATTAAGTTTTGACCAATACTTGAACTAGACGCACTTTTTTAAAATAAGAAAAAATAATTTCCAGAGCAGAAATTGGATTTTTTCTGCTACACTGAAATTCAAAAATCTTCTAAAACATTCCTTTTTGGTCCTAGGATGTTGTAAATCTTCCTGAAATGGAATTCGGAATTAGAAAATCTATAAAATCATTTTTAGAAAGAAAATAATCATTAATTTTCAGAAGATTTATCATTTCAGTTGAAAATTTATCTCTTTGGTTTCAAATGTAACTATTTTCTTGAAATTTCGGTTGTGGTTGAGTAGTAATTCTATTACTGAAAATTTAACTATTCCATTTTTGTTTGAGAATTTATCTCGTTTCATTAAAAATGTTTGAAAATTTATCTACTTTTTTCGAAAATTCAACTGCTTTGATAAAAATGCATTGTGTCGGTTAAAAATTGAACTGGTTCGTGGAAACTTCGTTTTTTAAGGTACAAAATTATTATTCTTGTTTGAGGAATAATATTCTAGTTAAAAATTGACCTACGTAGTTGAAAGCTAAACTCTTTTTATAAAAATTAATCTTTTTGGACAGAGATTCATTTTAGTTGAAAATTTAACTATTACATTTTTTTGGTTGAAAATTTATCTTTTTTTTTGTTGAAAAATAAACTATTTAGTTAAAAATTTGTCTTCAAGCACATAGTTTAATTTTTAGCTGAATAGGTAAATTTTCCATCAAACGCTGAATAGGTTAATTTTCAACCAAAGAAATGAATTGTCAAAAAAAATGAATTAAAAAAATAGTAAGATTTTCAATCAAAAAAATAAATTTTTGACAAAGAATTTGATTTTGCAACCCAAAAAATTAATATTCATCAAAAAAATTAGTTTTCTAACAAGAAAGACGAATTTTTAACAAAATACATGAATTTTCTAACATCAGCTTACAACCATATAGTTGGAATTTAAAAAAAAAAGTGAATATTAAACCAAATATTCAAATTTTTATCTAAAAAGGTGATTTTTTTACAAAGAAGAATAATTTTTGCTAGAAAATGCGAATTTTTATCAAAATACATAAATTTTCAACAAAGTTGTTGAGTTTTGTAGCAAAAAAATAAGTTATCTACAAAGCAGTTAAATTTTCAATCGTAAAATATGAGTATGTAAAATAAATGTAAATTTTATTTTAAGGCCATGTAAGCGTAACCTCAAATTTTTTTTCTACATTTTTTTCCAAAATCAACTTACCTTCACATGAAACGCGATATCGAGTTGAAAATTTGGGAAACTAAATAAGAGGCACTAAGAAACGCGGCTCTGGTCCTGAATTTTTATAATTATGAAAAAAGCAAAAAAAAATTTTGTTATAGACAAATATTTTTTTATACATACAAAAATTTAAGACTAGAACCGCGTTTCTTAGTGCTTCATATTTAGTTTCCCAAATTTTCAACTCGATATCGCGTTTCGTGTGAACGTAATTTTCAACCAAATATATGAATTTCAAGAAAAAGAGTAATTTTGAACCAAATAGTTTACTTTTGTAACAAATTGATGTATTCTCAAGCAAGAAGATTTATTTTCTATGAAAAAATAAGAATATTCATCAAAACACTTCAATTTTTATACATACAAATAATTGAAGTTTTAACTGAAAATGATCAATTTTCAATAAAAAATATCAATTTTTCACCAAAAATGGAATAACTACATTTTTTGATAGAAAAATCAATTGTCAAACAAAACAAAACGAAATTTCAGCAACACAGTTAAATTTTCAACCAAAAAGATGATTTTGCAATTGGAATGATAAATCTCAAACAAAAAAAGAATGAATTTTTAACAAATTATTTCAACTTTCAATGAAGTAGTTGAATTTTCAACCAAAAAATATGACTTTCACAAGATTTTCAGTTTTAAAAAATAGTTGCCTTTTCAACAAAGAAATTAAATTTTCAACCAAACAATATAAGTTCCAAAGATAATTGTAATAGTACACTCTGCAATCAAAAATATTTAAATTATTCTAGAAAGAGGAAAAGAGGGGTATAGTGGAAAGAGTGTGAAGTCTGAATTTTGAAAGTGATTTCAAACTTATTTCATCACATTTCTCTAAATTTACCATCAAGATGTACAGTAAATGTGATCTAAGTTTGTAACGTTACTTCCTTTGACACCTCCCCCTACACTGTGATACCGAACACAGGTTTTGGCACGACCCCCTGCCCCTATTGACTTGGTAACAAAGTTTATAAACGGTCCCTTACTCTCAACGAACAAATTCCTTGATCCCCGGTAACATAACAAGCGCAGAAACCGAGTAAATAATAATAATAAAAACTTTGTCCCGATATTTCAGATTGCTTCCTTCCAGAGGCGAAGCCGGGGGAGAATCCTTGGGAGCTACCAAAAGAGCGTCTCAGGGTAACTCGAATACCAGCAGAAAAACTTCCTGATGTTTGGACCATGTACGGAGCAAAAGACGGACTTACAGGACATCATACTCATCCCGTCATAGATTATTTGGATGTAGTAAGAAGGGGAAGTACCATCATTGGAAGCGACTATCATCATAAACTTATACCAATATTATTCAATAACGGGAAACATGGGCTTCAGAGTATTACATTGCAATACGGAGACCCACCCCATACGCCGCGGGTGTACCACTTACCACCTCCTTTATTTCACACACACATCAACCCAGATGGTACCCCTTCTTTTTTCGAATATATCCCACAACATATTCGAGAATTAGGCATGAACGAGCCTTTGCCAGAAGACACTATATATCGACGCCTCCATTCAGTATGAGCCTATATGCTAACAGCGCTCTGTATGAGACTATTCCCTATGCTTATACACAGCGCATAGTCTCATACACGGCGCTGTCAGCACATAGACTCATATTGAATGGAGGCGTCGATATGAACATCCTCTAGAATGGCCCAGACCACCTAACGCCGACAGGAGAGAACTCAGGCTTGTCCCACAACATAACCCATATAACCCAAATTACCCAACATATTTTCATCATAATTTCTAAGAAAAGTATCAAACTAAAATTCAATTTCGTTTGTACTTCGAAGTCGAATTAAAAAGTTACAAGAAATTGAAATTAGAGGAAACGATGATTTAAAAAAAGATTATGTCTAGTCTTGAAACATTGGCGGAACTGGAAAGGGATTTGACTACTCATTCCGAATGTCTGGACGAGACAATTCATTAAAAAAAAAACTGTTTTTTGTATATTTTAATCAATTCAATTGACCTACTCTTGCAAAGTTTATTCTACATCAATAAATCCATTTATTATGTTTCTCACTGTAATAGTTATAATGGCCAGCAACTACTTACCTGCTTTTAACATATTAATCCAAATTCAGATGAAAAATTGTATTTTGCAATCAGAAGAATGTACCATTGAATCAATTAAATATATGAAAAACATGTGCTTTTAGTTCTTGTACTACTGATTCAACTAGAAAACCTGCTGCGAACTATTAGGGATGTATTTATTTGGGCTCACTTTAAGAGCAGTTTGCTTCCTCAGAAAAAAATTTTGTATTTTAAAGATTACCGAATTTGTCCCGAAGTGGCGGATATTGTCAAATATCAGTAATAATTAGGAATTAACTTCTTCATAAGAACAATAGAACTTTGTCTAGGACACGGTGATCGTGTGAGGTCTTTAGGTTTGTCTTGACTGACGAAAAATTCTGAGTAGGCTATTCTATTGTTTTTGACTCGTAGAATCCGAAAATGACCCGAGTCGAACTATTGATTCTCTGATGATTCTCCAACATTCTCCATTTCTGAGGACTTGGGAGAATCAAAAGAGAATTAAAATCAATGTAATCTTGATCCTCTCCTCCTGCAGATATTTCCGTTTCTGCATCTTGGAGAATGAAAAGAGTATCAATGAAGATTCTCCTTACCTCCTCTATTATTCTCCATTTACTAATATATATAAATGGAGAATCATAGAGGATGTAAGGAGAATCTTCATTGATACTCTTTTGATTCTCCAAGATGCAGAAACGGAAACATCTATATATCTATATATAATAATCCATTTACTACCATTAATACACTAATCACCACTTAAATATGAGGACACATATCATTTATTGAAAACTAAATCGAACAATAACTTATTAGTTCACAAATTTATAAAAGTATTGCTCCGGCTTACAATATCTTCAGAATCAGTTGCAAGTTTACTTGCGAAGGTTGATCCATTCCGAAACTTGGTCCTGTCTCCAAATTTGTATTGTCGGCTGACAAAGCTGTTCATCCTTACGTTGCCGCTTATCACTTGGTGCAAGTGACTGAATTTTAGATATATTATCACTGATTGTGGTAAGTGATTGTTTATCACTTGAAGCAAGTTTACAATTATTTCTCGTGATACTATTTACTAATTTTTGTTGCTGGTTAAGTTGAGCTCTTTCATCAAAAACTTCCTTTGTGCATAGTTTCCGTGAGGAATCGCAGATCTCACCTTTGTCAGTCAGTAGGATTTCTTCAAGTTCTTGAGAATTTTCTGAAGTCCGAAAATTTATCAAATTTTTTCCCATGCGTAAAAAATGGGAAAATTACATTTATATAACTTTTAAGCAAATGACCACAAGAAGCTTGAAAAAACAAATAGTTATTTTAAATTTTAATTTTGTAATAAACATTATTTTTCTTTCAAGATATAATTTTGCCTACATTTTTTTTCTTCTTTCAATGAAACCCCGTTTTTAGTTGTAAATTCAGAATTTTTATTGAAAGTTCGTATAGTAGCAAATTAATCTTCTTTGTTGACAATGTAATTTTTTGATTGAAAATTCCACAATTTGGTTCAAAATTGATGTGTTTTTTTGAGAATTCGTCTCCTGTATGAGAAAATTAATCTTCCAGGTTGGAAATTCATCTTTTTGGTTTAAAATTTTGCTTAATGGTAAGAAATGCATTTATTTTGTTGAAAAATTGCCGTTTTCAGTTTAATTAAGGCCGTTGGAACCAGGGCCTAACCTCAAAATTGAATCACCTCATTTAACTCAATAAATACTTGAATTAACTATTTTTTAGAAGCTTTGTGCCTACTCTTTTTTGATTCAATTCTGTATTCGGAGTGAAAATTGGCTAATATCAATACTTTTTGTGTGCAATGATTTTTTTTGTATTCTTACGTGAGCACTCGAAAAAATCATTCTACACAAAAAGTATTGACATTAGCCAATTTTCACTCCGAATACGTAGTAGAATCAAAAAAGGCGTAGGCGCTAAGCCTCTAAAAAATATGTAATTCAAGTATTTATGGAGTTCAATGAGGTCATTCAAGTTTGAGGTTAGGCCGTGGTTCCAACAGCCTTAAGCAAACTAGAACAAGCGAATTTTGAACAAAATAAATGCGTTTTCAACCAAAGAGATTGACTTTCTATTATAAAAGACGAATTCTTAACAAAATGCAGAACTTTGTAACCAAGTACTTGAATTTTGCAAGTACTCGTTTTAAGGGCGACGAACTTTTTCAATTTATATAGATTTTTTCAAGATTCAAGGATAAAACTATACTTACCGCTTATAGCTAGCACTCTAGCGTCATACTTTGACTTTGACCCTGTTTTTGCGTCCTTCCAAATAAGAGGCGTTATACGCTCCCAACGCTCCGCTCCGATTTTGGGACAGCAGATAACTCCACAACATTTCTGGAACCACAATTTGTCCAGTAAACTAAGGCCCACGATTTTTTTTCCCTGCAACTTTCTCGGTTTTGCTGCTTCAGTTGACATTATTTGACAATGTTTTTATATCAGTCACAGTCAATGAGTAAAATGATGCTGATGATGATGCTGATGCAAATCAAGTGAAGCCAGGACAAGAGAAGACTGGCCATGACGCTCCGAAAAGCCACCACTAACCTGATTGGTGGAGGCGATGATCGCCTGATTGGTCATTTTCCACGCGCTTATTTGAAATTAGGAAAATGCTAACGGAGTAGACGGAGCAAACGGAGTAGCACAATAAGCAAAAGAGAATCACGAGAGTAGCAAGAGAAGCAAAATAGAATCAAGAGAGTAGCAAGAGAAACAAAAGAGAATCAAGAGAGTAGCAAGAGAAGCAAAAGAGAACCAACAGCGTACCGAGAGAATCAACAGAGAATCAATAGTTCGACTCGGGGAAGGTCCCAAAATCGTAGCTGCTTCCCTTTCCAAGATATAGTCAAAAAATGGCATTTTTTATTATTTTTATTAACAATGATGCATTAAAATGGGAAAATAAAGTTTACCATGTAATTTTGACACAAATAGTAATCATTGTTATTACATAATAATATATCCAATGAATATTGTTTAGAAACTAGATAAATATACGTGACTGCCAACCGGCATGTATTATAAACTATCTGACTATCTTTTTTCTATATTATGAAATATTTTATAAACTATCAGTAATATAACCGGCAAATTATGCACGGCATTTAAGTGAACGATCGAAGTTGTTGAAAGATATGTATCAAAGCGAGATTTTAGAATTTGAGACTGGACAAAATAATCATAAAAAGAAATTGCCTGTTGTTTTTGCAAATACTGAAGAATTATTAAATCATGTAGTAGAAAAGCGAAATCTTATCGGCGATTACCGTATTCAAATTATGGCTCATGGTGGACAAGGCTTTTTTAAAATTTGCATGTCTGTGATAGCTGATGTATCAACAGATCCTCGATTGGAAAAAAGAAAAAAAGTAGTTTGCAACGAAAAAACACCACAAATAACTGGACTAGTGTAAAAAATTAATAATAGTTTTTATTGGGCAGAGATAAAAGAGTCATATGCAAATATCAAAATTTTCTTTGATTTGATAAAAATTATTGATATTTCATTTAAATTTACGTCAGATTTCAAAGTTCTATTAATGGTAAATGGTCAACTAACAGCGACATTTCTGTATCCTTACTGTTTTATTAGTTTATCAGACATGAGAGACAATAAAAAAGCAATTTATAATACTGATAGAGACGAACATTATGAATTGAAAACATATGGAGTTTTTAAAAAAGATAATCAGAAGTATGTTTCTTTAGGTCGTAAAACTAAATTCTCAAAAGATTGTCACAGTACAATAAATGAGCCACTGTTTGTAGAGAAAGATAATATATGTGACGATCTAGTACCGTTAGTTGGTCGAGAAAGAGCACTACACTGGCCTATGAAACTGAAAGTAGTATCCAAACATTAGCATGGTGAAATATTTGAAGGAAAAGCATGCAGAAAATTGCTGAAAGAACCCGATGAATTACTGGATCCTAATATTTATAAAGATGTAGGTCAGTTTGTTTTGATACCTTACGTAAGTGCATTTAAGGCGATGAACAAAATAGTTGATTTCTGCCTTTCTACAAGAAAAATTGACAATATTAATCACCTAGACAATTATTTTGAAGAACTAGCAAAGGCAGTAATGGCAACATGTTTTATCTGAGCAATCTAAAGATTGTTTAACATTTCTCGAACATTCCGAAGGTTTAGGACTATGGTCAGAAGCAGAACAAGCTGGAGAATCGGCACACAGAGAATTTTCACGATTTTGGGAGAATATAAAAATAAAGATCAGTGATTCCTCTTACCCACAAAGACTGAAAGATGCTGTTGTAGAATTCTCCTCGTTTCATTGATAAAACACTTAATGTACTTTATTTTCCCATTTTAATGCATCATTTTTAATAAAAAATGACATTTCTTGACTATATCTTGGAAAGGGGAGCAGCTACGATTTTGGGACCTTCATTTTAGGATTCTACGAGTCAAAAACAATACAACGAGTTTCTTTGATTTAAAGAAATTTTTTTGATCAAAAGAAATTTCTTTTGTTAAAAGAAACGGCTTTTAAACATTTACGTAGCTGCATTTTGGGAAAACAAGCTTTGTTCTTTATTATTATTATGTTATTATCACATATGTATATATTAAACAATATATAAATTATTTTCAATTCAAAGCAATAAAAATGAGACAATTTAAAATTTCAAACTGAATTGAATAAGCTCAAACAATGAATTCATCGTCATTCTCACAGTTTAAAATGGAAAAATTATCAATTATAATCCTTAAAAATTAAATTATTCTTAAAAATACGTTTAAAATCAAGTATTTTGAAACAGAAATCATTAAAAATGAACAAAGTTTCTACTATGGAAAGTTGAAAATTAAACGAATCCAAACATCAATTAAAACTGAAAGAAAGTAAAAAACTTAAAAATTTCAATTATTTTAAGTAAATTTAAATCGTTTAAAAATTAACAATCTCAAAATTGTCAAATATACTTTTCAAAATCCAACTTTTTCAATTTTAATTGCAAATAGTTTAATTCGTATCTATTTTAATTTGGAAGAACACAATTTTCAATTTTTTATTTTGAAATCGTTTAATTTTTATTTTCATTTAAAAATATTCAATATTTCAAAATATTTCAAAATAAAAAATAATTTCATCTTCAATGCCTTGTTCTGAAATCTTTTCTGACAAAGTATTGTCCTTATTTTTCATTGTTTTAAATTTATTCTGAAGGCGATTAAATTTAAAATTGTTCAATTAATAATTACATTTTAAACTGACAAAAATTTTACCAGCAAATTTAACAAATAAAAGAATTAGAATTACCGAGCATATGATATCTGGGCAAATTTAAAACGGTCAAAAGGTTTCAAAAAAACTAAAACAAAATGATGAACGATGTTTCATTTAGAAAAATTAATTTTGAGGAAATATTGAAAAAGTCTTCCTAAATTGTCAAAAAGGAATCAAGAAAATTTAGAGGCAATTTTTTTAATTTTGCAGAATCATATCTGAAAAAAATGATGTTACAAAACATCTTGAGAATATCGGGCACATTCTAGTCGAAAACCTGATTGGGTGCATACTGGGTTCTGTTGAATTTTATCGACTTCTGTAAATGACAATTGCCAAATCAAGAATTTGAATTCCATACTATTATTTCATAATAAAATTTATTTCTTTATTTTTCAAATCATTAAATGCTAAAAAGAAAATTTATATTGTAAATGCTTTTTAATGTTGGGAAATAATTCTGTTATTAACATTTTGCTAGCACCAACAATAAGATTTTTGAAAAAATTAAAATGATTTAGGTTTCATTTTAACGGATTAATCTTAGGTTATGAAGATTTTAAAATATGTCGAAAAAGGATCTGATGATTTTAAGGTAATTTTTTTCATTTCGCAGAATTTGAAAAAATTTTAGGAAAGCTTTGAATCGGAAAGATCCAAAAATGTCTTGAGAAGATTTAGAAAATTAAAAAAAAAACAGCAGATTTTAGAAGTTTCGAAAAAGAAGCTTTTTAAGAATTTGGAAATGTTTCAAGAAAGTAAAAACAATTCCTTGAGATTATTGGGAAAAATGTGAAAAAATTTTTTATTTGAAAACATGAGTTTCAAGAAAATATAGAAAAAAAATTGTGTTATTTCAAATGATTCCCTAAAATTGTGAAGAAGCCTTCTAAGAATTATGAAAGATTTCAAAAGAACGAAAAACTTTTCCCAAAATTCCTGGGAAAATTTAAAATGATATTTTATTTTGGAGAATTCACTCTTGAAGACAATTTTGAAAGATTTGAAAATGTTTCAAAAGATGTCCAAATTGAAAAAAAAAAAAACAGAAAAATACTTGGTGATGATGCTATTGTTTTTAAATTATAGGAATAATTCGAATAAATTCAGAATACTTTTGACCATTTTTTTGCAAGCTTTAAAATTTTAGGTCAGACTATTTTCAGCACTTGAAAATTCAAAAAAAGTCTCTTCACAACTTTTTTTGATAAAAAGAAAATAATCAGTTATAGCATTTTCAAAATCCAAAGATACAAACGAAAATGAACATCTTAAGACAAACAACGCACGATATAAAAAAGGTCAAGGGAAAAAAACGTTGCTTTTTGGAAATCCTATAAGATTATTATCACAAAATTTTTTATTTTTTCGAAAATTCCAATTTTTATCGCACAAAAAATAATGAAAAATCAAAAATTCCATTTTGTGGTCAAACTATACAAGATATGGAAAAAGATGATTCAACAAAAATTGTGCACCTAAAAAAGATCTACAAATTCGTGATGAATCACTTTTTGATTTGACGCGTAGTTTTTGTTTCGTTCGTAAAAAACGACATTAAAGAAATCAAATTTTTGGACAAACAACACAAGCTATTAAAAAAATAAGAAGATAAAAGTTGTTTATTCAAAAAGAGCAACAAATTTGATTTTAATCGTGTTTTGATAAGACGCTTAGTTTTTGTTTAATTCGTGAAAAATGACATTACAAATAAACGAAATTAATTTTTGGACAAAAAGACACAAGGTACAATAAAATGTTTAATAACTAAATTGATTTTCAAGAAGATCTGAACATTTCCTTCGAACCTTCTTTTCTCACGAGACACGTGATGAGAATGCGTTCGTTAAAGCCGAAGGAGCTTTAACAAAAGAGCATTCACAATCACTAAATTCGATATACATATATCGATATAAATAAAATTTTTGTCAAATTCCAATGCATACTTAGACAACCCTACTGATGATGCTTGTATATTTAAATTTCACATTGACAATAATACAATCAAATTTTAACAATTTCGTACAAGTTTTTTCTAAACATGTGGATTTCCAAACCCCAGTTTCGATGTCATTTCTAGCTTTTTTGGAAATATTGTGAATAAAATGAGGAAATTTATGTTGTAACTGTGATTCTTAATTCTCAGACACCTGAAGTAAATATAACTGATGACGTAACGTAACCTTCAAGTCATTTTAGACTCCCAAAATTGTACATACATTGTAAATCTCGACTTTTGTTTGCCATCAAGGAGGAAAAAAACCGATTGTTGAAATAAAAATATCTCAGAAATATAGGCTTCTCCACTCTCAAAAATCTTACCAATTGTGGAATAATTCAGAAGGACAAACGAGACAGCGATTAGTATATATACTGAAATTTCTTGTGGAAAAGTCATTAGTTACACAACAATAAACATTTTTTACATAGTTTCTTCTACCCAAAAATAACATGAGAGGCGTTGCTACTCTCGTCTTCGCTCTAACGGTTCTGGTTCATTCTATTGGTAAATATATAATATTATAATATGTATACACGTCGATTTTATAAATAATTATAAACTTTTAGGGTCATTATTCTCTACTAAAATAGATACATTTTCAATGAAATACATGATTTTCCAACCAACTAGTTTAATTTTCAACTAAAAGAGGTATATTTTCAACCAAAAACGGAATCATTCAATTTTTGACCATAGAAATTAATTTTTAACAAACAAAAAAATGCAAATTTGGAAGAAATAGTATAATTGTTTACAAAAAAAAAACACCACTTTTAACCAAATAGTAGATTTTTCAACAAAAATTATGCATTTTCTACAGAAAAAGACGATTTTTCAACAGAATACATGATTTTTCAACTAAAAAAGATTAATTTTCAATCTGAAAATGAATAGTAACATTTCCAGTTGAAAAATGAATTTTCACCCCTGAAACCCGAATTTTCAACCAAGCAGATTAATTTCCTACATTTTTTAAACGAAAAATCACTAAGTTTTGAAGAATACTTGAACGGCGTGAATCTAGATGCACTTTCTAAAGGTAAAAAAAATATCCAGAGCAGAAATTGGATTTTTTCTGCTTCCCTGAAATTCAACATTTTCTAAAACATGCCTTTGATCCTAGGATATTGTAAATCTTTCGAAATTGGGAGCCGGAATAAGGTTTATCTATAGAATCACTTTTAGAAAAAAAATCATTTGTTTTGGTTAAATAGTGATTCTTTTCACAGAAAATTGAACAATTACATTTTTGGTTGATAGTGTACACATTTTCTTTAATTATTTTTTTTCTTACCTTGAGTCATTTTTCCAGAAATTTAATGTTCTTATTTTTAATGTTATTTTTCACAATCAAAACAAAAACTACGCTTCTCATCAAAAAATGATTGATACAAAATTTGTAGCTCTTTTTGGGTGGACAACTTTTGTCAAATTTATTTTTTTCGTAGCTTGTGTCGTTTGGCCAAAAATTTTTATTTTTTTATTTTTAATATTGTTTTCTGACGAATAAAGCAAATACTTAGCGTCCCATCAAAAAGTAATCAATTACAAGTTTATAGATGATTTTTATATGCACAGTTTTTGTCTGAAATCTTTTCTCGTATCTTGCATAGTTTGACCGCAAAATAGAATTCATGATTTTTGATTATTTTTTGTGCGATCAAAATTTGAATTTTCGACTTTTCAAGAAAATTCGAAAAGTTGTTATGATAATCTTGCGAGGCTTTCAAAAATCAGCGTTTCCCTTTTTTTTTGTTGACTCTGATAATTTTCTTTTTATCGGAAAAAGTCGTGATGATAAATTGTTTGACTTTTCGAGTACTGTAAACAGCCGTACATAGAATTTGTAAATCTTGGAAAAAAATGGTCTCGAGAATTTTCAAAATGCTCTTACTTTTTGAATTTTCATCAAAAATGGCTGGTCTTTTAAAAGTCATCCGGTATATAGACGACAACAACGACACGACAACAATGACACGACACCAATGACAGTAACATCGTAAAAAACGATATTCATTTTCCACATAAAACTAATACCATCTCATTGAGATGAGATATGTAATAAATTTCCAACACAAAAATGGAATAGTTAAATTTTCAGATAAAAAAATTAATTTTGAACCAAAAATTCAAACGAATTTTCAACAAAAAAGTAGAGTTTTTAGTTAAAGAATTAAATCTAAGAAAATGAATTTTTAACGTAGTAGTTCAACTTTTAACTATACAGTTGAAATTTATACGAAAAAAGGTTAATTTTAAACCAAATGGTTACATTTTCAACCAAAAAGATGAATTTTCCACCAAGAATGTTCTAAAAAAAAGACGAATTTTCAACAAAATATATCAATTTTCAACACAATATATCAATTTTCAACAAAATTAGATATTTTAGAAGTCAAAAAAAAAAAAGAATTGCATACAAAATTGTGGCATTTCATATTACAAAAATATGATTTTGTAACAAAAAATTTAATTTTCATCCGTTTAGTTGAAGTTTCACAAAAATAGTTTAATTTGTAACCAAATAGTTGAATTATTTAACCAAAAATGTAAATTTATAAGGAAAAAGATACTTTTCAACCCAGCAGTTTATTTTTGTAACGGATTGTTGAATTCTCAAGCAAAAAAAAAAAGAATTTTTCACAAAACAGATTAATTATCAACTAAATGTTGCATTTTCAACAAAAATCTATGAACTTACAACCGAAAAGATTTATTTTCGACAGAAAAATACAAGTTTTGATAAAAATATATGAATTGTCAAAAAAAGAGTTGAATTTTCAACTAGAAAATATTAATTTTTAATGACAAATATCAATTGTCAAAGACAAATAGAAATTTTCCGCGAAAAGTATAAGTTTTAAATGAAAAATACAAATTTTCAACCAACAATATGATTTCTCAACTAAAACGATAAATATAGTTGAATTTATCTAAAAAAAGGAAAAGAGGTTAATAGGGGTAAGAAGGGAATAGGGGAAAGAATGTGAAGTCTGAAATTTTTGAAAGTGATTTTCAAACTTCTTTCTTTAAATTTCTGAAAATTTATCATCAGGAAACCTACTAAATGTGATCTTATAATTTGTAACGTTACTTCTACTGCCTCCCACCCCTGTCACCAAACATAGTTTTTGGTGAGACAACTTCCTCCATTAACTTGGTAACGCAGTTTATTGTCGGTCCCTTAACCGGACCGTATACATTCTTTAATCCCCGGTAATATAAAGAGCCTTGAACCGAACAAGTAATAATAATAATAAAAATAAAAACTTTCTCCCGATATTTCAGTTTGCGCCATTCCAGATGCGAAGAGTGGGGAGAATCCTTGGGAGCTACCAGATGTGCGTCTCAGAGTAGTTCGAATACCAGCAGAAAAACTTCCTGGTGTTTGGACCATATACGGAGAAGCAGACGGAGTTCCAGAAAGGCAGGCTCATCCCGTCATTGATTATTTAGATGTAGTAATAAAAGGCAGAACCATTATTGGAAGCGACTATCACCATTTTCTTATTCCGATATTAGTGAATTCTGAAAATGGGCTTCAGTCTATTACACTACAATACGGAGACCCACCACATACGCCGCGGGTGTACTACATACCACATCCTATATATCATATACAGTTCCACCCACATAATGGAGATGTCGATGTTTCTATGGGTCACTATCCAAAACAATTTGGCTTGAACATGCCTTTGCCACCCAATACTATATATGAACCTTCTCTATTACAGGCCAGAGCAGCCGCCCCCCAGAGACAGCTCAACCTTGACCCACGACATCACGCTGTTAACTCACAAAACCCATTATATTTTTAGTCTAATTTTGAAGAAAAATATGAAAAGAAAATTCAGTTTTGTTTGTACTTCGAAGTCGGATTAAAAAGTTACAGGAAACTGAAATTAGAGGAAACGATGATCCACAAAAAGATTACGTCTAGTCTCAAAAAAATGGCTCAGCTGAAATGGGTATGAACTACTCATCCCGAATTTCTGGACGAGACAATTCGTTAAAAAAAACGGTTTTTGCATATTTCATTCAATTTGATTGACCTTTCCTTTCACAGTTTACTCTACATCAAAAAATCAATTTGTTATGTTTCTCACTGTAATGGTTATAATGGTCTGCAATTACCTACCTGCTTTGAACATTTCAATCAAAATTCAGATGAAGAATTGAATTTTGCAGTGAGAAGAATGTACTATTGAGACAAATAAATATATGAAAAGCATTTATTTTTAGTTCTTATATCCTACTGATTCAACTAGAAACCCCGCTGCGCAGTATTAGGCATGTATTTATTTGTGCTCACTTTAAGAGCACTTTGCTTCCTCATAAAAAATGTGTACTTTAAGGATTACCGAATTTGTCCCAAAGTGGAGGATATTGTCAAATATCAGTAATAATTATGGATAAAAAAAATAATTTTCACATGGGGCTTCTTAAACTTTTGTTTGTCAAATTTGATATTATAATATTTATCTTTACAATAAGACAATATCAAGCCAGGATATAGATGTTTATCAAAATAAAGTAATAAATGATGAAATAATTGTTCTTATACCAGAAGGTAGTTTCTGTAATCCCTAGAAATGACTGTGAAGTATACAAGACATAACAAGAA
>CAKNYM010049882.1:75415-170725 GCA_932195095.1 Andricus curvator
AGAACACAAATACCGGGCGTTTTTTTGAACATTTGTCAATTATTTCATTATTTTAAAAATTTTTTTATGACAGATTGAGTTATTTTTTATTGTTTGAATTTTGTAATTAATAACCCTTCAGCAGTCGCGCTGTTGTAAAAAGTACAACAGTACCATGTATGCCTTCCCCTACTCTTCCCTCACCACTTCACTCCTCAAAAATACCAACATCGATTTTTGGTCTCCAACCCTCAACCTTCAAAAGCAACCCCCTTGACACGACGCATATATGACTATGTCAAAAAACAATCTTTTTTAGAATTTCACAGTGTGAATAGAGTCTCTGATTTTTGGGCTCCTCAAAAATTCGAACACCCAATTTTGGGCTCCTACCCTTAACGTTACAAAGCAACCCCTTGGTACCGGGCAGATGTGACTTTGTCAAAGAATTATCTTTTTTATAAATTTACTTTGTAAATGAAGTTTCGGATGTCTGAGACTCAGAATCTTATATGGTGAATAGAGTCTCTGATTTTTGGGCTACTTGAAAGATCAAATTCGAATTCCTAGATCGGCGTTTGATTTTTTAGATGTAGGGGTGGTTTTTGCAAACAAAAATCAAGCATTCGTGAGCCCAAGAAAAGCCCAACACTACTTTCTATTTTGTTTTTTCCATGTTTGAGTTTTTGCTTAGGGGTTGTTTTTTTGTACATAGGGTGGTTTTTGATAATTTTGTTTGTTGCATTCGAGAGCCCAATATAAGCCAAAAATTATGATGCACTTTATTTTTTTCAGATTTTATTTTTGACAAGAGGGTGGTTTTTTGCACATAGGGGGTGGTTTTTGGAATTTTATTGTGTGAATTTCAGGGCTCAAAATAAGCCCAAAATGGTGGTCTACTATGTTTCTTCCTAGTTTGAGTTTTTATATAGGGGGTAGTATTATTTCTGGTAGGGGTAGTTTTTGGAAATTGGTTGTAGGCGCGTTCAAGAGCCCAAAAAAAACCCAAAATTCTGTTGTCTCTGATTTTTAATTTTTTCAAATTTTTAGTTAGTGGAGGTGCTGGAGGTGATGGCTGAAAATTAAAGCCTTGGTAGAGATAACGTCGGACCAACAAACATATATTTCTTGTCAAGGAGTTTCTGTTCATTGTCAACATATACTCATATTTCGAACAAAGGTTTAAAAAGGCTCTGACCAAAAGAAATTTTTTAGGTTAAAGGAAATGGTTTTTTTATCCAATACAAATTTTCCTTTAATTAGGAACGATTTTCTTAATTTTAAAATTATTCTTTTTGAATGAAAGAAATTATGTTAAAGAAACGGTTTCTTAAAGTCTAGACAAATGTTTTTACGAGTGTAATTTAAAATTTTTAATACAAACTAAAGCATTTGTGTAGCTGCGTTTTGGGAAAACAAAGCTATGTACTTTATTATTATTATATTGATATAGATATTATTATATAAAATATAAATAAGTTTCAATTCGAAGCGATTAAAATTGAAAACTAAATTGAATAAGATCAAAAAATAAATTCATTTTCATTCTTCCCGTTGAAAATGGAAAAATTTTACATTAAACACCTTTAGAATTTAATTATTCTGAAAAACCGTTCAAAATCAAGTTTTAAACGAAAATAATAAAAAATGAACAATGTTTCTACTACGGGAAAATTAAAAGAATCCGAACATCAATTATAACTGAAGAAAGTAAAAAACTTCAAAATTTCAATTACTTTAAGTAAATTCAAATCGTTTAACAATTAAAAATCTTCAAATTGTTCATTATAATTTTAAAAACCTAGCTATTTTAATTTTAATTGCAGATACTTTAATTTTCATCTATTTTAATTTTAAACAACACAATTCTCAATTTTCACGATAACATTCGAAGGACTGATCAGACTGAATTATATCAAAAGATATTTGGAAGTTAAAGAAATTTCGGACGTTTCATAAAGATCCAAAAATGTCATGAGAAGATTGAAAATTCTTTGTAAAAACGGTAGATTTTAGAAGTTATGAAAAAAATGCTTTTTAAGAATTTAGAAGATATTGAAAACGCTTAGAAGTCTTTAAATGACTTAAAAGTAATTTACAATTTGGCAAGATTAAAAAACATTTTTAAACAAAATATAAATGTTTGAATATCTAGAAATGAAATTTTGAAGTTTTGAATGATTTTGAAAGATTTCATGATAAACAAAAAAATGTCCTTACATTCCTAGGAACATTTTAAATGACGTTTGGAATTCAAAAATTAATTTTAAGGGAATATTTAAAAAGATTTGCAAAATTGTTACAGTTTTCAAGAGATTCAAAATATATTAAAACTTGAAAAAATATCTAGAAATTTATAAAATATTTTCAAATTCCATCCAAATTTCTAAAATTCCTAAATATTCTTAAACTGAATCGAATTTTTCCTAATATTTGGTAAAATCCTGTAAACTAAAAACATTTTCCCTAAAATGTTCTCAAATTCAATTCCAACTTGAATATAAGTGTTCAGAAACTGTTAACATATAAACAGTTATTTTTAATTGTGCAGGAGAGCGAAGAAACATTGTGTAAAATCGAAATACTAAATAAAATTTACAACAACGTCTTTTTCCTTATTATTAGTACATGTTAAATTTCGTGAGGCCTGCGAAACCTCTAAAGCTTTTTTTGGAAACATTGTAAATGAAATTATTAAATTTATGTTGTTGTAACTGTTATATGAAAAGATTTTGAAAAATTCACATTATAAATTACTCAACATTAAAATGACAAATTAATTAATTTTTCTGATATCACAGAAAGAATTCACTCTTACAAATAGGCTTATAAATGTTTGAAGATTGTGCTTTAATTTCTATCAATATTCTTCATTCTGACACACGTGAAGCAAATACAACTGATGACGTAACGTAACAACCACAAATTGTGCAATACTTTAAAAGTGCAAACGAGATACCGCCTAGCATATATACTGAAATTTTTTGTAGAAAATTAGTTATACAACGAAAAAAAAATTCTCCATAGTTTCTTTTACCCAGAAATAAAATGAGGGACCTGAGGTCTCTCGTCTTCGCTGTAACGGTTCTCGTTAATTCTGTTGGTAAATATTTTACATTATAATATATATGTCTGTTTTAATTTTTTCCGATATCCTAGAATATTAATGCAGTAAAGGGGCCTTTTCCGGTTTTTTGATGTTTTTATTGAAATATTGCCGAGATTTTTCGAATCTGATGCGAGTTTTTTTTTTCAAGGCGTATTTCTTATTATTGGTTAACGGAAATTAGAAAATGTTTCATTCTCTATTGTACATATTTGTCGCTAAGTATTACAAATTTAAAAAAATTCATGCTTAACGGCAACTATGTAAAATCTGCAATAAAACTTTTTCTAATTTCCGTTAACTAATAATAAAAACTACGCTTTGAAAAGGACTCGGACCCGAGTCGAAACATGTCGGCAATATTTCAATAAAAACATCAAAAAACCGGACAAGGCCTTCACTACATTAATATGATAATATATATAGTTAAAAGTTTGTCATAAGGACAACCGCGGGATTTCGCCGGGAGCGGGTGCTAATCTGAAAAATTGCACCCGCTTCCAGCGAAATCGCGGTAAAATTTCAGCTGTAACCACGTCTCACGACCGTGAGATAGGTGGTTACAGTCTGCGACGAACTCGATACGATAATCCGGCAAAAGTCTCGTGCACCCTGAGGACACGGAGCGACCCAAGGACGGCCGCCTTCTGCATTTTCCCCGCATGTGTCTTAGCATTTTGTTGACACGCAGGGTATAATCGTCGCAACTCCCTTATAAGGTCTTTATGCTTCTCTTTCTTTTCTTTCTCCTTGGCTGTGACGTTTTTGTCAGCTGGTGCCGAAAATTCAATAAAACACATGGTTCGTTCCTGAAGGTCAAGAAAAAACTGTGTCAGGCCTCGAATGCGCAACGTAAACAATTGTCGGAAATATGAAGTTCCAGTATATGCGGCACTTCCCATTTTCGACAATTGACTCTATTTCCCTAGGAGCGTTTAGCGGAGCGGTATTTGGGCTAATGCCGTAAGAGTGACAGAGATGGTAATAAAGCACTCTTAGTGCCGCATTGTACCTTTGGATGTAGGTCGTTCCCGCATGAGTTGGACAACTAGATGAATTGATGAGGTCCATCAAGCTAGCACCTCCACAATCGGAATTTCCAAATTTTTTTGTATCAGAATTTTGGGCTTTTTTTGGGGTATATTCTCGATTTTTGGGCTCCACTACTTTTTTCGAAAATTCAAATTTGGTGTCGAGGTGCTGGCTTGACTCAAGCCAGCACCTCCACTACATAAAAATTTGAAAAAATTGAAAATCAAAGACGACAGAATTTTGGGCTTATTTGGGCTCTTGAACGCGCCAACAACCAATTTCCAAAAACTACCCCTACCGGAAATAAAACAACCCCCTATATAAAAACTCAAAGTAGAAAGAAACAAAGTACACCACAATTTTGGCCCTATTTTGAACTCTCAAGTGCACAGAAAAAAATTTCAAAAAACCACCCCTTTGTGCAAAAAACCACCCTCTTGTAAAAAAAAAAAAACTGAAAAAAATAAAGTGCATAATAATTTTTGGTTTATATTGGGCTCTCGAATGCACCAAACAAAATTGTCGAAAACCACGCTATGTACAAAAACACAACCCCGAAGTAAAAACTGAAACATGGAAAAAACAAAATAGAAAGTAGTGTCGGGCTTTTCTTGGGCTCACGAATGCTTGATTTATTGTTTGCAAAAACCACCCCTATATCTAAAAAATCAAACGCCTATCTATGAATTCGAATTTTTAAGAAGCCCAAAAATCAGAGACTCTATTCACCCTATAAAATTCCAAATCTCAAACATCAGAAACTCCATTTACAAAGTTTTCTAAAAAAGATAATTCTTTGACAAAGTCTCATCTGCCCGTTACCAAGGGGCTGCTTTTGATCGTTCAAGGTGTGAGCCCAAAAATCGGTTTTCGAATTTTTGAGGAGCCCAAAAATCAGCGACTCTATTCACACTGTGAAATTCTAAATTTGATTTTTGGGCTCCTCAAAAATTCGAAAACCTTTTTTTGGGCTCCCACCCTCAACGTTCAAAAGCAGCCCCTTGGTAACGGGCAGATGTGACTTTGTCAAAGAATTATCTTTTTTAGAAATTTACTTTGTAAATGGAGTTTCTGATGCTTGAGACTCAGAATTTTATAGGGTGAATAGAGTCTCTGATTTTTGGGCTCCTTAAAAATTCGAATTCATAGACAGGCGTTTGATTTTGTAGATGTAGGAGTAGTTTTTGCAAACAAAAAATCAAGCATTCGTGAGCCCAAAAAAAGCCCGACACTACTTTCTATTTTGTTTTTTCCATGTTTGAGTTTTTACTTAGGGGTTGTGTTTTTGTACCTAGGGTGGTTTTCGACAATTTTGTTCGGTGGATTCGAGAGCCCAATATAAACCAAAAATTATGATGCACTTTATTTTTTTCAGATTTTATTTTTGACAAGAGGGTGGTTTTCTGCACATAGGGGGTGGTTTTTTAAAAAATTTTCTGTGCGTTTGAGAGCCCAAAATAAGCCCAACATTGTGGTGTACTTTTTTTCTTTCAAGTTTGAGTTTTGTATATAGGGGGTTGTTTTATTCCCGGTAGGGGTAGTTTTTGGAAATTGGTTGTTGGCGCGTTTAAGAACCCAAAAAAAGCCCAAAATTCTGTCGTCTTTGATTTTTAATTTTTTTCACATTTTCATGTTGTGGAGGTGCTAGCTTTGATGGACCTAACTCGATTTATGTATACCATTAAGCCATTTCCCTTTCAGGGTAGGCGTGACACTACCTGATTCGGGTAGTGTTTCTAGGTGGATAGTTTTCTTGTAGTTATGAATAACTACAAGTGTGGGCTCACCACACCTATAATATGCCAACAGCACGCAGTATTCTCGAATGGTCACCCATCCAAGTACTAACCGCGCCCAACGCTGCTGAATTGATCAATTTTCGCCAGTGAAACCCGAGTTTGCGACCAAGACGATTAATTTCCTACATCTTTTTCAACGAAAAAGCATTAAGTTTTGAAGAAAACTTTAACTGCGTAAATCCAGATGCACTTTTTAAAGGTAAAACAAAAATTCAGAGTAGAAATTGGATTTTTGCTGCTTCCCCGATATTTACCATTTTCTAATACATGCCTTTTTGATCTGAGGATATCATATCATTATTATTATAGCATTAAGCCATTTCCCTTTCAGGGTAGACCTGACTTTCTTGGCGAGAAAAGGAGTAATGTAAGGTAGGGGGTATAGATATTGTATATTGATCTAGAATTCTGGTGTTATTTACTAAAATGAACGGTTCGTTCCGCAACACTGCTCCGACCCCGGTTGCTGATCAATCTCTCCAGCGATCACCCCAAGTTAAGAGCCTCAGAAAATTGTTATGTGTGGTTCCCCACTTGGGCCCATTAGTATCCAAGGTCTTGGTTTCAGGCGTCATTCACTCTATTGTCACTCTGTTTACAAACTATGTTTCACCACACTTTTCTGTCCTGGCATACTACTCTAGCTTCCTATACGTCCATGCATTTTTTCATGCAAGCTCTCGTGTTTCTATGGCTTTTTATGTCTCTTCGGATTAGTGTCTCATTCACAGATTCTAACCATTCTTTTGGCGGTCTACCTCTGGGTATCCTGCCATTTACTTTACCTTCATACACTTGTTTGGTCAGTCGTTCATCTTTCATTCTTTCAAAATGCCCGAACAATCTTAACTGATTTCTTTCCCATGTGTCAACTATTGTCTCTTTTGCACCACATTCTTTGAGGATTATCTTGTCTCGGACTATGTATCATCAGTGTTTTCCCGCATATTGTGCGCAGAGGTTTCATGCCAATCGCGTTAATTTTACTCCTGTCCTTTTCTTGACAGGTCCATGTCTCGCTACTGTAGAGCACAGTCGGTACGAATATAGAATTATGTATGGTACTTATCAATTTCTTCTCTACTCCCATCGTTTAGGAAAATATTGCATATTGTTTTCTCACTTTTTCCTTCGAAGACCATGATTTTTGTCTTATTTACGTTAATTTTGAAGCCCATGTTCTTCATGCTCATATTAAATTTATTCAACATCCTTTCCAAGTCCTTGATTGATTCTGCCATAACAATCTTGTCATCTGCAAAAGCTAACCCACGTACCTTCACTGTTTCAAGATCTACAAGTTCTTCGTCGAAGAGAGCCATTCTTGGACACTTTTCCATAAATATGATATATAGCCATGCGGACATAACGCATCCTTGTTTCACGCCTTACATACTATCAAACCAGTCACTCAGTTTCCCATTAACCCTTACACTCTCTTTACTACCTGTATACAGGGTGTCCTAGACTCAAGTGTCCGGACTTATATGGCCGTATAAAAACTAAAAATATAAATCTAATATTACAACGTAGTGTTCTCCCGTCGCTAACCCCACCTCTGCGCTCGCTTCGATAACACTGCGTTGGAATTCCGCTCATACGCACACGACTGTTTATACGGCGTTCCTGATTGGTCCACCTTGAATATTTTATAACTAAAAAACTAAAACTTCAACTGATTTGCGGAGAAGGAATTTTCCATTTATTTTATTTTTTATTTTTATACAGCTATATAAGTCCGGACACTTGAGTCTGGGACACCCTGTATACAGGTAGTAAAGCGAATGTAAGGGTTAATGGGAAACAGAGTGACTGGTACGATAGTATGCAAGGCGTGAAACAAGGATGCGTTATGTCCTCATGGCCATTTATCATATTTATGGAAAAGTGTCCAAAAATGGCCCTCTTGGACGAAGAAGTTGTAGATCTCGAAACCGTGAAGGTACGCGGGTTAGCTTTCGCAGATGACAAGATTGTTATGGCAGAATCAATCAAGGACTTGCAAAGGATCCTGAATAAACTTAATACAAGCATGAACAACATGAGCTTCAAAATTAACTTAAATAAAACAAAAATCATGGTGTTTGAAGGAAAAAGTGAGAAAACAATATGCGACATTTTCCTAAACAATGAGGGTAGAGAACAAATTGATAAGTGCGTTTATCTTGGTAGCCTATTCACTAAGGACAGAAGGATTGTTGGAGAGCTAGATGGGCGTATAAATGAGGGCAAGACGGTTATCTGTAGAGCAGGGTCCATTCTCAGAAATAAAAACATATAAAAAGAAAAATAAAACGGCCATACATAATTCTATATTCGTACCGACTGTAGTATACGGTAGCGAGACATGGACCTGTCAAGAAAAGGACAGGAGTAAAATTAACGCGATTGGCATTAAACCTCTGCGCACGATATGCGGAAAAACACTGATGGACAAAGTCCGAAAGGAGATAATCCTCGA
Source organism: Andricus curvator (assembly GCA_932195095.1). Classification (NCBI taxonomy): domain Eukaryota; kingdom Metazoa; phylum Arthropoda; class Insecta; order Hymenoptera; family Cynipidae; genus Andricus; species Andricus curvator. The sequence continues at coordinate 83,793 of CAKNYM010049882.1, forward strand.
AGAATGTGGTACAGGAGAGACACTAGTTGACATATGGGAAAGAAATCAGTTAAGATAGTTCGGACATCAATGCTTGTACGTGCCATCCATTGACTCCGTACTCTTCAAGGACTTCCCAAAGTTTACTTTTATTTACCTTTTCAAATGCTTTTTCTAGGTCAACAAATGCACAGAAAACTTTCTTTCCTACTCTTAAGATTTTTTCTGTGATCTGTCTTAAGCTAAATATCTGATCTGTACATGATCTTCCTGGCATAAATCCATTTTGGACTTCCCGTATCTTTTCTTCTGTAATTTTCATTACCTTACGAATAAGTATTTTTGAGTATATTTTACTTACGGTACTTGGTAAGCTGATACCTCTGTAATTACTGCAGTGGCTTTTATCTACCTTTCTTTTGTATATTGGTACGATAATCGCTTTTCTCCAATCGTCTGGGACTTCACCCGTCTCGCTACATAAATTTATTAATTCTTACAACCTGTGAGGTATGTACTCGCCACCGTATTTAAGCATTTCAGCGTTAATACTGCCTACACCAGCAGCCTAAATATTCTTTAAGTTCTTAATTATATCCCTAACCTCAGAGGCACAGACTTTTTCAATTAGGTTTTCTAATGCATTATGTTCTATGTCGCAGTTCTGCTGCCCTATATCTTCACCTTCTAATGATTCTTTGAAAGAGTCTTTTGAAGCGTCCACTATCTTGTCTGTATCATATAGCATTTCACCTTTGCTGTATCTCATGCTAACAAACTCTGTACTTTTATTTTCCTTCGTCTCTTTAAATAATAGTTCCATGGTTCCCTCAAAGTGCTTTTATATTTTCTTCTCTTCTTCTGTTTTGATTTTATCTTTACTTTCATCGACTAGTCGTTTAACTACCCTCTTTTGGTGTCTGTAATCATTTTCAAGTATATTTCTCTCCTCATGGCTAAGACCTGTCATGTTCAACGTTGTCTTGTACGCTTCTTTCTTTTCTTGTTTGGCTGCCTCAATTTCATCTTTTCACCATGCATCACCAGATTTTCTTCCTACAACCGAGTTACCACATACCTCGGTCGCAGTTTTAACAATTATATCTCGTAACATAGTCTAAGCGCTATCTATATCTTTATTGCTTCTAAGCGCCTCCCAAGTTGCGTTATCTACGCGTTCATTTATCTTATTATGAAAATCTGTTCGCACTTCCGTTTTCCGTAAATTTTCAATCTTGATTCGCGTTTTTTTCGTTTTTTTTTGTTCCCTTTCTTCTTCATCCCCGCCCTAAGTTTATTTTCGAGACTAGAAGGTTATGATCAGTATTGCATTCGGAACCCCTCATGACTCTTCTATCTTTTACTAGTTCTCTCAGTCTTTTATCCGCAATAACGAAATCAATTATACTGCGGTTATTTCCTTTACACGAGGTGTACATGTGGATCATTTTATGTTGAAACCAAGTATTTGTAATAAATAGACCCTTTTGTAAGCATAAGCTAACTGATTTTTCCCTGTTATACTTTTTTTCTGGTTGGATCCCCAAACTTACCTAGCACCCTTTTTGTATACTGACGTTGAACGCCTTCCTATTCGTTCATACCTCCTAGAAGAATTATTCTTGCACCTTGATCGCAAGTACTTATTGTATCATTCAAAGCGTCCCAGAAAGCGTCTTAGAATTCTGTCGGATCGCTAGCAACTGGGGCGTAGCACGCTATGATAAATAATCTTCTGATTCCTACCTTCCTTCTAGCCCACATCAATCTGGGAGATACAAAATCATGATCTTCGAGATGCTGTCTTGCTTTTTCATTCATAATTAAACCGACCCCCTGACTACAATGTGATTCACTACCTACTCCTGACCATATTTCAAAACCACCTTTCGACACGCCATTTTCTATGTTTCTACTTTCGCAACCCTTTTTCTTCGTCTCAGGTACACATAAAATCTCTAGTTTCCTTACGTGCACAGGTTCTCGTAGTTCTCTTACCTCAAGATCATTCACTCCTCTAGCATTCCAAACATCCAGTCTCCATTCATCGCCTGAAACTCGACCTCTACGTTTACCGTGTGTATGCATTTCGTCAATCAAAGTTTCAGTCCATTCGGAGGCTATTTCATTGTTTATATTATTCATTGTTTAGATTGTACACCCAAATACCACCTTTATGCGCGTAATTTGTTTTGCGAGTCAAAATCATGTCCGAGTTAAGTAGTGATTCGTCGTATGGTTGGTGTTTTATGCTGAGAAGGTCACCAGCCTTCAGCAGCGTTGTATTAGACAGGAGTTCATATGTTCGCATCTGCAAATTCCTCGCCTAATAAAAAGAGTTTGCCCCCCCCCCCCCCCCGAACTTTCGCTCTGTGCTACTTTTTTTTTATTGAAAGTTAATTAAATTAAACGTGAACGGGAAAATAATTGCCAAATAAACGCGCAAGAATAGACCAGATTGCTGGGAGATTTAAATTTTATTTTTTAATAATTTATAGTTTATTTTTTTTCGGATGTGAAGGTGATAGGACCTTATTCTGTAAAGGCGCGCTGTTAACTAGTTTTAAAATGCGCACACGGACAATTCGAGGCGGTCAAGTTGCATCATTCTTTCTGTTTTTTTGTCTCTTAGAGTTGAATTGGTTCAAATTATTATAAATAGTCGGAAATATTGAAAAATTCTTTCAAATTCTTCTAAATACTTTTGAGTATTTACATTTCGTGGATATATTGTGAAATTTCTGAATTCTTATAATCTTTCAAACTTGGGAGTCGAAATAAGATTTATCTATAGAATCACTTTTAGAAAGAAAAAAATTAATTTTCACAAGATTCATCGTTGGAGTTAGAAATGTATCTTTTTGGTTTAAACTTCAACTATTGTGTTTAAATTTTTGTTTTGGTTACATAGTGATTCTTTTCACTGAATATTTATAGATCTTTTTTGGATTTTGACTCTTGTCTGTCAATTTTTTTCGTACCTTGCGCCATTTTTCCAAAAATTGAATGTTTTTATTTTTAATGTTATTTTTCACGATTGAAACAAAAACTACGCTTCCCATCAAAAAATGATGAATTGAAAATTTTTAGCTGTTTTGGGTAAAGAACTTTTGTCTAGTTTAGTTTTTTGTAGCTTTTGTCGTTGGTCCAAAAATTTAATTTCTTTTATTTTGTATATTTGTTTCTTACGAATAATGCAAAAACTTCGCGTCCCATCAAAAAATGGTCAATTACAAGTTTATAGATCATTTTTATATGCACAATTTTTGTCTTTTCATTATTCAACCAAAAATATTAATTTTTAAGGGAAAAGGTAATTATTCAACCTGAGTATTTTTTCTAACGAATTGTTGAATTCTCAAGCCAAAGAGACAAATTTTTTATTAAAAGAATAATTTTCAACTGAGAAGTTGCATTTTTAACTAAAAGCTATGAACTTGCAACCGAAAAGATTCATTTTCTACCAAAAAATACAAATTTTAACCAAAATACATGATGAATTGTCAAAAAAATAGTTGAATTTTCAACCATAAAATATCAATTTTCAATGAAAAATATCAATTTTCAAAGAAAAATATAAATTTTCAATGCAAAATATAAATTTGCAATGAAAAATATAAATTCTCAATCAAAAATATGATTTCTTAACTGAAATGATAAATATAGTTGAATTAATCCAATGGAAGAAAAATAGGTTAATAGGGAAAGAGCAGAATAGGGGAAAGAATGTGAAGTCTGAAATTTGAAAGTGATTTTCAAACATCTTTCTTTAAATTTCTTTAAATTTATCATAAGTAAACGTACTAAATGTGATCTTATTTTTTAACGTTACTTCCACTGACTCCCACTTCTGTCACCAAACATAGTTTTTGGTGAGACACCTTCCACCATTAATTTGGTAACGCATTTTATTGACGGTTTCTTAGCCGGACGGTATAAATTCTTTAATCCCCGGTAATATAAAGAGCCTTGAACCGGCCAAGTAAGTAACAATAATAATAATAATAAAAACGTTGTCCCGATCTTTCAGTTTGCGCCATTCCAGAGGCGAAGAGCGGGGAGAATCCTTGGGAGCTACCAGATGAGCGTCTCAGGGTAGTTCGAATACCAGCAGCACAACTACCTGATGTTTGGACCTTATACGGAGCAAGAGAGGGAGTTCAACCAAAGCGGGCTCATCCCGTCATAGATTATCTGGATGTAGTAATAAGAAGCAATACCATTATTGGAAGTGACTATCACCACATACTTATTCCAATATTAATGAATTCTGAAAATGGGCTTCAGACTATTACATTACAATACGGAGATCCACCCCATACGCCGCGGGTGTACTACTTGCCACATCCTATATATAAGGTACAATTCCACCCACATAATGGAGATTTCAGTATTTTTGCAAGGAACAATCCAAAACCATTTGGCTTGAACACGCCTTTGCCACCCAATACTGCATATGAACCTTCTCTACTACAGGCCAGAGCAGCCGCCCCCCAGAAACACCTCAACCTTGACCCACGACATAAAGCTGTTAACTCACAAAACCCATTATATTTTCAGTCTAATTTTTAAGAAAAAGTATGAAACTAAAATTCAGTTTTATTTGTACTTCGAAGTCGGATTAGAAAGTTACAGGAAATTGAAATTAGAGAAAACGATGATTTAAAAAAAGATTACGTCTAGTATCGAAAAAATGGCGGAGCTGAAGGGTATGAACTACTCATCCCGAATTTCTGGACAAGACAATTCGTTAAAAAAAACTGCTTTTGCATATTTCATTCAATTTGATTGACCTTTCCTTTCACAGCTTACTCTACATCAAAAAATCAATTTGTTATGTTTCTCACTGTAATAGTTATAATGGTCTGCAATTACCTACCTGCTTCGAACATTTCAATCCAAATTCAGATGAAGAATTAAATTTTGCAGTGAGAAGAGTGTACTATTGAGTCGAATAAATATATGAAAAGCATGTGTTTTTAGTTCTTATATCCTACTGATTCAACTAGAAAACCCGCTGCGAAGTATTGGGCATGTATTTATTTGTGCTCACTTTAAGAGCACTTTGCCACCTCATAAACAAAATTGGTACTTTAAGGATTACCAAATTTGTTCCGAAGTGGCAGATATCGGTAAATATCAGTGATAATTATAGATGAACTCTTTCATAAGAACAATAGAACTTTGTATAGGAAAATTTAAAAAAATTTAAAAAGAGTTTTTAAATGGGGCTTCTCAAACTTTTGCTTGTAAAATAAGACAATATTAAGCCAGGATATAGCGTCTACAACTTTTTGGTCGTTTGACGGTGTCATTGTTGTTCCCACGAGTAGCTAGGGAAACGGTTCGTCCATCATTGTATAATGTAGAGCCACGCATGCAAGAATAATTATGGACCAACTTTTATAACTAGATCTTCTTCTTGGAGAATTAAAAATAATTGAGAAAGCATTCTCAAACTGGGCTTCTCAAACTTTTGGTTGTAAAATTTGATATTATAATATTTATTCTCACAATAAGAAAATAGCAAGCCACGATATAGCATCGCTATATCAAGAATCACTATTGTGTATATTAAACTGTAAAGATACGATTGCGATCAAAATAAAGTGATAAATGATCAAATAACTGTTCTTATACCATGAGAAAGTCTCTGTAATCCCTAGAAATGACTGCGAAGTTTACAAGACACAATAAGAAGGACATTCTTCCTATGTTCAGTCTACGTATTTCTAATATTTTCTATAGAAAATAGGAAAATATGCTATGGTCAGAAGAGCAAAATAAAAAGGATTTCTCTCTCTATCTCTCCACTCTCTCTCCTCTCTCTCTCTCTGTTTCTTTCTTTCTCTCTCTCTCGAGTTGGGGGAACCAATCAAGACAGAGTCAATGCGATGGACCGGCAAAATCTCAATACTTTTGAGTGGACGGATCGACGCAGGGACGACCTACTGGAGTGCCACGACTCCAGTATGGACCTTCGGAAAAAGGGTTATATAAGCGGAGCACCTACTCTACCACAGCCAGAACAAGCCGGCAATAGAAAAAGAGAGATGATACTGAGACCAACCGCGGGCAGGCATCCAATAGAGGAAGAGCGATACTTTACGACCAGGACAAACTTGAACATCCAGGTTTTTTTCAAGCCCAAAGATCTGGCTAAACTGGATAACGCGCTTCGTGTAGATCTTTCCAAAAAGTTCGACCTCTAGAACATTAATTGCAGTGTGTATGATGCAGCGAGAACTTTGGTGGATGCAAACCGTAAAGCAAAACCTACGACTGATCATAAGACTAGAAGACGAGTGCATTAACTTAGCAAAAATATAGGTTGAGCGAGACAGTGGTATGCTTTTTGCATTCAGTGTGTGATTGACTACATAACATCTGGCAGGAAATTCACAGCCAGGGTTCGTTAGTTTCCGCGCGAACTGCGGATTCGTCCTCACGCACTCAATAAGTAAAAGCTGCTAAGTATCATGCAGCATATTGTTGACGGAATACGGGTACTATCTGAGGCTAGAAGTTCAGAGCGGAGGGAGAGGTGGGTCAGAGAAAATGAATAGTTTTCCTCTGACCCATGTCGACTCTTTGAAGACCCTCCAGTTACTGTCAACCACATGCCCAAGCCAGAGGAGGTCGAGGTATTTTGAAAAGAAGTCGACGAAGTCCAGCATAACTGAATGGAGACACAAAGAACATAAATAGCTTCAAAGAGGTGTGCAGTACCCTCATTACACCTAAGGAGGAATGCCCACCTATCACTACCGAAGAGGTGAAAGAATTATTAAAAGTCAAGAAGAAATATTCTGCTCCAGGACCAGATGTTAACAAGACTTTCTGAAAGAAAAATTTCATTTGATCCACAGCATCTGGCCCGCATATTCACCTCGTATCTGAAGTCAGAAGAGCTTATTCCGGAATGGTTGGTGGAAAGACTATCTCCACACTTCGCAATTCCGAAAGGTACATCCGCGGCAAACACGCATATCGAAAGCATAAGGTCACTCATATTTTACATGCATGACCTTAAGATCTATGCTGAAAATAAATAGCAACTAGATCTAGCTCTAGGGATTTTCGAGAAATACACTCGGGAAGACCCTCGGAGACCCTGAACTTGTCGACAAAGGCGGTATACGATACCTTGGCGCTAGAAAGATCTATACATACCTAGGCGTACCAAGGAGCCGCATTCAGGACGTGACATCAATAAAGGATACTCTCCGATGCAGAAACAAACGTCTTATTCGACGTATTTAATCTTCTGAACTGTCGGCATGGAATAAAGTATCCGCAACGAACATGCTGGCCGTCCCAGTAGTACTTCATTCATTTGTAGTGGTTCCATGGACGAAGGACGAGCTTAGATCCCTCGATGTCGGGTCACAAAAGGTTATGCACACGAACAAAAACGTGCACCTTAAGGCTTCTGTTCCACGAATTTACATCTCACTCCGTCAAGGTGGTCGCGGAATACTGAATCTCGAATGCCTTCACATCAAAATTATTCTGTGTATAGCACATATGGTCGCAAATGAACGAGATTTTTTTTTAAATGGTCTGGAAACACGAAGAAGTAGGCAAATAAGCGTTTCTGTACAAAGCAGCAGAGGAAATTGCTGAAACTCTTGGCCTTGTCTTAAATGTCAGGGGTGAGCAAAATGCATCAAACATTATTCATCTCAAGTACTCACTCCTGAAGACCCGGATCAAGAAAGTACAGAAGGAGAACTTCCACGACCAACTTCTCGACTAGAGGATGCATGGCATCTTCTACAGGAATGTGAAGGAACAGTCAATGTCGCATGAGCTAATGTTTGCTTTCCTCAAATCACCCGGATTAAAGTCGGGTACGAAGGGTTTATGTTCTCACTCAGCCACTCGGACACATACTATCTAGTTGCCCACCTCATACGGGAACGACGTACATCCTAAGGCATGATGCGGCACTGAGAGTGCTTTATTATTATCTCTGTCACTCTTACGGCATCAGCCCTAATACAGCTTCGCCGAACTCTTCTAGGATAATGAAGTCAATTTTCGAAAATGAAAAGTGCCGCATATACTGGAACTTCATTTTCTTGACAATTGTTTATGTCGCGCACTCGAGGCCTGCCATAGTTATCCTTGACATAGAAAAACTAACCATGCTTATTATCGAATTTTCGGTACAAGCGCCGACAAAAACATCGCAGCCATCGTCGATGCTTCTGGAGGTGCCAAGCTTTTACTGGTTGGTAGCCTGAAGAGCATCCTGGTATATCAACGAAATGCTAAGACACTGGCGAATAAAATGCAGAAGGCGGTCGCCATTGGGTAGCCCCGTTTCCTCAGGGCGCACGAGACTTTTTCCGGATCATTGTATTGAGTCTATCGCAGACTGTAACCACCTATCTTACGGTCATGAGACGTGGTTACAGCTCGAATGTTACTGCAATTTCGCTTCCCGTAAAATATCGCAGCTGATTTTATTACAAACTTTTTTACAAATATATATATTGAAGAAAAAAGGTTGAACATCCACCGCAGGGTCCCACTGGGAGCAATTACCATCTATGAAAATGACACCGGCTCCAAGTAGAACCACGGTAAATTAGGCCTATGGCTACGACTCACGACTGTGAGAGAGTATGGCTTTGAGGTTATGAACCAGTGATAGTCTCGCACCTCTGAGAGCACCGCTCACAAGGACAATCACATCAAACAAATATTCTGAGTGCAGTCTTCGTAGATATCTTGTTTAACACCGATACATCTTAAGACCAAATCTGTTGAAGGAGACGCTTGTATCTGCTTCGGAGAGACTGCTTCACTGATGTTAATCCTAAATGCATACTCTGAGAGCTTTGGTGCAGAGACCCTCTAGCCGCAACCCAAGGACGCTTTTGGTGGCTTTGTCACATGCCCTTCGGTTTGATTCCGAAGTAATCGAAACCGAACTAGTTTTACTTCCCTCTTTTTGTCTCTGTAATCGATTTCAAGCCTACTTCTCTTCTCATCGCTAAGGCCTGTAATGTTCAACTTTCTTAGATACACTTGTTTCTTTTCGTGGACGGCTGCGCGGATTTCATCATTCCACCACGCATCACTAGACATTCTTCCTACAACCGCCGTACCACACACTTCGGTCGCACTTCCAACAATGATATCCCGGAACTAGTCCATGCGCCCTCTAGATCTTTATTGCGTATTAGCGCTCCCCAAGCTGGCCTATCTATGCGTTCGTATATCCTATTCTGAAAATCTATTCGCACGTTCGGCTTCAATAATTTGTCGATTTTGATTCGCGTTTTCTTTTTTTTCTTTTTGGTTCTCTTTATTCTCCATCCTTGACCAATGTTCATTTTTGAGGATAAAAGGTAATGATCAGTATTACATTCAGAACCCCTTGTATCCCGTGTTTTTTCTCTATCTCTCTTAGTCACTCATCCAAAGTTTCTGTAATCCCTAGAAAAGACTGTGAAGTTCACAAAACACAACAGGAAAGACATACTTCCTATGTTCATTGTACGGATTTCTAATTTTTCCTTCACAGAAAGTAGAAAAATATGCCATGGTCGATGGGCTTTCTTTTGGTAGAAGTACAATTATCAAAAATTAGCTTTTTTTAGGAAAGGGCTTATTTATCACAAATACTGGGTTTAGGCATAAAATGATTCACATGTACACCTGGTGCACAGGAGATAGCCACAGTATAATTGACTTTGTTGTTGCGGATGAGAGACTCAGAGAGCTAGAAAAAGATACACGGGTTATAAGGGGCTCTGAATGTAATACTGATCATCACCTTCTATTCTCAAAAATGGAGTTGGACTTGCATGTTGGTGCCGGAAGTGAGAACGTGTTTAGTGACAGGTGGGGAGAGAATTTTACGGAATTTGTGTGGAAGGTGTGAGTGGAGTGTGAGGGTGGAAGCCGAGGAGGTGAGTAGGGTTGTGTGGGGTGAATTGGGGAGATAAAAAGTGAGTTTCAGCGAGGGTGGGAGGTGGTATCTAGCTGGATAGGGAAAGTGAGGTTAGGTTGGCAAGTAATCGGGGAAGTGCGTGGTCAGGAGTCTTGGGCTTTCGAGGGGTCAAGGGTGGTTCTCGAAAAGTTAGGGGATGCTAAGGGAGAGAAAGGGGTGTCTCCAGGGACTGAGGAATTCAAAAAAAAAAGGGGGAAAAAAAGGAAAATTTGGCGGCGAAAGACGCCAACATTTTCCAGAGACATCTGTCGGTTGCGGCAGGTACTGCATGGATAGCTCCCAATTACCGGCAGTAGAGCGGGAGGTGGACAACGAGAGTACTGGCAGTGCTGGTAGTGAAACCGACGGGGAGGGAATTTTCCACAAGCCACGACGGCCAACAACGCGTCGCCCGGTATCGAGCGGTGCGTCGGGGAGAGGGAGAAATCGGGACGGTGGCAACGAAGGAAGCGAGAAGGTAAGGGAGAGAGCGTCAAGCGCAAGTGACGGGGAGGATCTCTTGAAAAGAAAAAGAGACAGCCAAGAGAGTCCGGAGAAAAGCGAGGTCGAGAGCCCGTTTAAAAAAAGCGGGATAACACCTAGGTCACCCCCCAAAAAAATGGAGGGGATGTTGGAAAAGGAGGCTCGCGGGATGTTGTTAGGCGAGATCAGAGGGCTGAGGGAGGACGTAAGGGGGACCAAGGAGCAGATGGAAGGCATGAGGGAGGACTTGCGAATCAGAGATGAGAAATGGGAAAAGGAGGTGAAAGAGCTAAGAGAGAGAGTAGATGGGTTAGAGAGGGAAAGAAAAGAAAAATACGTTAAAATAAAACAGATGGAAGAGGAGAATAGGGCGTGGAAAGAAAGGACGGAAAAAAGGCTTGAGAAGGTGGAGGGCAGGACGGAAATGGAAATAGGAGACGGGGGTATGGGGGGCGAGATTAAAGGTATTTGGGAGAGGGTAGGGAATATGATAGAAGAGAAAGTGGGAGAGCGTAGGAATGAAAAGGAGGAGAGGGCGGATAGGGAAAGGATAAGGGCAATGGAGTTGAGAATGGAGAGAAAGGAGAAGGCAGACAGGAGAAATAATATTGTGATAAGAGGTTTGAAGTTGAAGAGCGGGGAAGAAAGGGAGGGCGTGGAAGCGCTGCTACAGAGCATAGGGTGGAATGAAGGCAGGGTAGGGAAAGTTAAGTTGGAGGGGAGAAAGGAGAAAGAAGTGGCGGTTGTGGAGTTAGAGAGCTGGGAAGAAAAGTTGGGGGTAATGCGAAATAAAAATAGGATAAAGGATAAGGAAGTTTTCATCGATCACGACTTGACAAGAAAGGAAAGGGATGTACAGAGAATATTGTACGACAGGGCTAGGAGGCAGAGGAGTGAAGGGAGATCGGCGAAGGTAGGATATCGGAAAATAAAAATAGACGAGAAAATGTGGGTGTGGGACGAGGAGAAAGAGGTGTTGAAGGAAGTGCAGGGGAATTTGTTTCGTAGGAAGTAGGGGGGTGGGGGTAATGCAGGGTAGAGGAGTTGTGAAGGTGCTTTACTGGAACGTAGCAGGGGTAAAGAAGAAGGATGGGGAGTTCTGGAGGTATATCCAGGAATTTGATGTGGTAGGACTGGTAGAGACGTGGGTGGAAAGAAAGGAATGGGATAGAATAGAGCCAAAGCTGCCAAAGGGGTATAGGTGGAGACTCCAGGAGGCGGTCAGAGTGAAGAAGAAAGGAAGGGCTAGTAGGGGAAATATAACGGGGGTTAGAGATGGATTAGAGGAAGAAGCTCACGGAGAGGAAGAGGGGGAGGGAGTGCAAATGAGGAAAGTGAAGATAGGAGGGGTAAGCAGTAAGTTTGTGACAGTGTACAATAAGGATGGGATGGAAAGAATTAAAGAAAGGGTGGAGGATCTGTTAGGTGAAAGAGAGGAGGGTATGGTGGTACTGGGTGGGGACTTTAACGCGAGGATGCGGAGGGAAGGGGGCCTTTACAGGAAAGGGGAGAGCTTTGAAAGGAATTCGAAAGATAGGTTAATAAATAAGGAGGGGGAGATTCTAAGGGACTGGATGGAGGATAGAGGCTGGGTGGTGGCAAATGGTATGGCAACTGGGGACGAAGAGGGAGAATACACATACGTAGGTAAGGTGGGGGTATCGGTAATAGATTATGTAGTTATGAATATGCAAGGGTGGGAGGAGATGGAGAGATTCTCAGTAGAAGAGAGGGTAGAGTCAGACCATCAGCCATTAGGGTTGTGGATAAGGGGTGAGAACGGCGGAAGGCAAGGTAGGGAAAAAGTGATGACGGGGGAGAGGGTCAGCGTGACGAGGGAGGCGATAGAGAAGTATAAGGAGCAGTTAGGGATGGTGCGCTTCGAAGGGGAGACGGTGGAAGAGATATGGGAGGATTCAAAAGAGAAAGTGAAAGGGAGCGTTCAAAAGAAGGTATTTAAAAAGAAGAAGAAAGGAATGGTGAAGCCGTGGTGGGATAGGGAATGTAAAAAGATGAAAAGGAAGGTGAAGAGGAAATATAAGAAGTGGAAAGAGGGTACTGCGAAAAGGGAGGAGTACGTAGAAATGAGGAAGGGGTTTAGATTGATGTGTAAGAAGAAAGAACAGGAAAAGGAGAAAGAGCTGGAGGAGGAGTTACGAAATGTTAAGACAGAGGGGGACGTCTGGAATATAATAAATAGGTATAGGAAGTGGAAAATAGGGATAAGCGAGAAGATAGGGAGTGAGGAGTGGAGGGAGTTTTTTAAAGAATCATTCCAGGGATAGGATTCAAGGAAGAGAGATGATGGGAGTAGAAGAACGGGGGAGGCAGAGATGGAGGAGTTGAATGACGAGGAGATAGAGAAACAGATAAGGAAGTTAAGAAGGTCAAAATCAGCGGGGCTGGATGGGGTAGAGAACGAAGCATGGCTGTTTAGTACACAAGAGGTTAGGGAGAGGCTGAAGGAGGTAGTGAAGAAAGTATGGAGGGGGGGGGGGGTTCCCACGAGGGTGGGAAGAAGGGTTAATAGTACCTCTGTATAAGAAAGGAGATAGGGATAGGCAGGAAAATTATAGAGGAATTACGCTAATGAATACGGCGTATAAAGTATACGCGATGGTGGTGGCGGAGAGGCTGCGGGAGGATGTCGAGGGGAAAGGAATATTGCCGGAGACGCAGGCGGGCTTTAGAGCAGGTAGGAGTACTATCGACAATATCTACGTTCTGCAGCACATTGTGGATAGAGAATTAGCGAAGAAGGGGTCGAGAGTTTACGCGTTTTTTGTGGATCTAAAAGGCGCGTTTCCGTCGGTGGATAGGGGGAGGTTGTGGGAGGCGATGGAGGATAGGGGAGTGGAGAGAGGCCTGATCGAGAGGGTAAGGGATATATATGAAGAGACCAAAGATAAGGTAAGAGGAAGACAGGGGATTTCGGAGGGATTCTGGATGGATAGGGGGTTAAAACAAGGGTGTCCGCTTAGCCCAACGCTTTTTGCGATTTTAATTGCGGATATGGAAAGTAAGCTGGAGGCCGGAGTTGTAGGAGGAGTCAGGATAGGAGGGGTTAGAATTTGATCGCTAGCGTATGCAGATGACATAGTGTTGTTGGCAAAAAGCAAGGAGGCCTTAAAGGAAATGATGAAGAGGTTGAGAAGATACCTGGATAAGAACAGGTTAGAACTGAATGCGGAAAAGTCCAAGGTTATGGTTTTCAGAAAAGGAGGTGGAAGGGATAAGGAAGGGGAGTGGAAGTGGAAGGGAAAGGCGGTTCAGGCGGTGAAAGAGTTTGTGTACCTGGGCTTCTTGTTTCGGAGGAATGGCGGAGTGGATGGTCACATAAAAGAGAGAGTGAGAAGGGCAAATGTTGTGATGAGGCAGGTGTGGGGGTTGGGAAAGAAGTTATTCGCAGATGATTTTGGAAGGAGAATGAAATTGTTTGACTCACTAGTGATGAGTGTGCTATTGTATGGAGTAGAGGTGTGGGGGTGGAAGGAAAGCGAAGAGGTAAATAGGATACAGGAGAGATATGTAAAGTGGACACTGGGGCTGGCAAGGAACAAGCCTACTTATATTGTCAGGAGGGAGACGGGGACAACGAGTGTAGGGATTCTAGCGGGGAGTCGAGCGTGTAAATATGAGGAGAAATTTTTGGAAGAGGGGGGAAGTAAGCTGGTTAGGGAGTGTTGGTGGGAGAAGGAGAACAGGAGAGGGGGCGGGAAGATGGAGGTTGAAAGAGAAAGGTATTTTAGAACGAATGGACTGCAGATGGATGAAGTGAGAAGGATGCATGAGGAAGGAAGGAAGGTATATGAGTTGGTTAAGAAAAACAGCATGGAGAGAGAGAAGACAGCAGGGGAAGAGAGAATAAGAGAGACAAGGTTTAATGGGAACTATGTGTGGATTATGCCAAGGGCGAGAGCGCAATATTTGTGTGAGAAAGGAGAGAAAGGAAGTCAGGAGCTGATAGCGAGGATGAGATGTGGGTGCATGGAGGGTTTCAATAGGTTCTGGCTCGCTAGGGAAAAGAGGATATGTGAACTATGTGGGAAGGGGGAGGCAAGAGTGGAGCACTGGTTGGAGGAGTGCGTAGAGGTGGAAAGGAGTGAGATAAGCATGGAGGTATTGATGCATGAAAGAGGGGACAAAAGGGCAGTAGCATGGGTGAAGGGAGTTTTGGGTAAGATGGAGAAGAAGAGAAGGAAGGAGGAAGAGGAATGGAGAAGGAAAGATTGTAAATAGAGGAGGAAGTAAATATAAGTAAATGTAAATATTGTAAATAGTAGATAAGTATTAGGTAATAGCCGCGGAGGCAAAGTTTGGTAATGCGAGACAAAGCAAGAAAGTAGGGACATGCGAGCGAGGTGAGGCGAATCGAGGAAGGCAATGCGATAAGAGCGAGCGGCGTTAGAGATAAGGTGTGGAAGGATGTTAGTTTTAAGGGTTAGTTTTAAGAAAATTCTGTAAAAAAATGAATGTGTAAGCAAGTCAATTTTTTAAGGCCAGCAGGCTAAAGAATAAACGTTTATCTATCTATCTATTCTCAAAAATGAACTTAAGTCAAGGATGGAGAAAAAAGAGAACCAAAAAGACGAAACAAACGTGAACCAATCTTATTTTTCTTTTACCTCTGATCGTCTTTAAGGGGACTTTTAGTTTTGAGGTTTCAAAAAATCGATTTTTTCATATTTTGAATCTAGAAGTTATTATAAACGTACCCTGGCATAGCCGATCATATAGTCAGTTTTTCTAATCATGTTTTATTCCATTATTTATGTTCATACGCGTTTTCCCAAAAGTCGTGTTTGAAAAAAGGTTTGGTAAGACTTCGACCAGAAATATTTGGAATATCGGGGAATTTTTCCTAATTTTTCAGCAGACATCTTGTTAAGTCAGGACACGAGCTTTTTTGAAAAAATATATATATTTTTTTAATTTTACAACCTTCATAAGCTCAAAAAAATTGGTCGAAAAAATTTTTGTTTGAAAAAATTCGGCCATTTTGAGAGAATTGGAAATTTTCGAAAACTCTTGTACCCTGACATGGCCAATGTTCTCATAATGAAAGCCATATTTCACTTTTGATTTCACTTTTAAATAAATCTAAAGTCAAGTGAAAATTAAAGTCTTGGCAGAGATGACGTCGGACCAACAAAAATATATTTCTTGTCAAGGAGTTTCTGTTCATTGTCAAGATATACTCACAGTTTGAACAAAGGTTCAAAAAGGCTCTGATCACAAGAAATTTCTTAGATTAAAAGAAATGGGGTTTTTATCCAATACAAATTTTCCTTTAATTTAGAACGAGTTTCTTGATTTGGAAGTTATTCTTCTCAAATGAATGAAATTATATTCAAAAAACGGTTTCTTGAAGTCTAGACATATGTTTTTACGAGTGTAATTTAAAATTTGCAATACAAACTAAAGCATTTGTGTAGCTGCCTTTTGGGAAAACAAAGCTATGTACTTTATTATTATTATATAATATAGAAAAAAGTTTCAATTCGTGGCGATTAAAATTGGACAATTTTAAATCGAAGACTAAATTGAATAAGATAAAAAAATAAAATTCTAATGCATCCTCAGATCAACCTCTTGGTGATGCTTGTACATTCAAATTTCACATTGACTATAATGTAATCAAAAACAATTTCATAAAAGTTTTGTCTAAAAAAGAGGATTTCGGAACCGCAGATTTTAATGTCATTTCGAGCTTTTTTGGAAACATTGCAAATAAAATTATTGAATTTATGTTGTTGTAACTGTCATGTGAAAAGATTTCGAAAAATTTACATTATAAATTACTTAACATTAGAATGACAAATTAATCAATTTTTCTGCTATCATAGAAAGAATTTATTCTTTCAAATAGACTTATAAATGTTTGAAGATTGTGCTCTAATTTATATCAATATTCTTCATTCTGACACTTGAAGCAAATATAACTGATGACGTAAGGTAACCACGAATTGTGGAATAATTTAAAAGTTCAAACGAGATACCGATTAGCTATACTGAATTTCTTTGTAGGAAATTAGTTACACATCACTAGTTACAAAACGATAAATAAATTCTCCATAGTTTCTTTTACCCAGAAATAAAATGAGGGATCTGAGGTCTCTTGTCTTCGCTTTAACGGTTCTCGTTAATTCTATTGGTAAATATTTTACATTATAATATATATGTGTATTTTAATTTTTTCCGATATCCTAGAATATTCATATAGTGAAGGCCTTTTCCGGTTTTTTAAATATTTTTATTGAAATATTGCCGACATCTTTTGACTCTGATCTGCGTCCCTTTTCAAGGCGTATTTCTTATTATTGGTTAACGGAAATTAGAAAATGTTTCATTCTAGATTGTACATAATTGTCGCTAAGTATTAAAATTTAAAGAAAAACTTATACTTAACGAAAACTATGTATAATCTTCAATAAAACGTTTTCTAATTTCCGTTAACGAATAATAAAAACTACGCTTTTGGAAAGGACTCGGACCCGAGTATATATAGATATATATAATTTAAAAAAAAGGTAAACAACCACCGCAGGGTCCCACTAAGAGCTACTGCCATCCAAAAAATGTCAATAGCCCCCAGTAGCACCGCGGTAAATCACACTTATGGTCACGTCTCACAACTGTGAGGTGCGTGTTCATAGGCAACGACGAAATCACAACGACAGGCCGGCGAAACTCTCGTGTGTCTTGAGGACACGAAGCGACCCAAGGATGACAGCTTTCTGGATCCATCTCGCAAGTGCCTTGGCATATTTTTTGCACGCGGGTATGGCTTTAAGGTTACGAAGCAGTGATAGTTTCGCACCTCCGAGAGCACCTATCACAAGGACAATTACTTGCACCGAATATTTTGGGTTCAGTCGTTGCAGCTCTCTTTTAAGGTCTTGATACCTCTCCTCTTTTTCTTTCTCCTTTGCAGTGATGTTGTATTCGGAAGGAGCCGAGAATTCGATCACGATTATAGTTCGTTTCTCGAAGTCTTGGAGAGCAATGTCAGGCCTCGAGTGCGCAACAGAGACTGCTAACCGAAAATCGTAGTTCCAGAAAATTTGGCACTTCTCGTTTCGGACAATCGACTCTATCTCCCTTGGAGCGTTCGGCAGGGCAGGGTCGCGGCCAACACCGTAAGAGCGACAAAGATGGTAATAAAGCACTCTTCGGGCCGCATTATGTCTGTAGATATACGTCGTTCCCGCGTGGGCCGGACACCCTGATAGTATGTGTTCTAGGTACTCAGCGTGTGCATGACACGCTTTGCACCTATCACTGGGAACTTCTTGACATAAAATGCGCTCACGGTGTGCTAAGGTGGAAATGACACCGTCCTGGCATGCGAAAATAAAACCCTCTGTTCACCTGAATTAAGCCCTGATGATTTGAGGAAAGCTAAAGTTTGCTCCTTCGACAAGGACTGTTTTTCTACATTTCTTTGAAAGTTTCCGTGCATTTTATTGTCGAGTAGCTCTTGGTGAAAATTATCAACCTCTGCTTTCTTCACTTTGGTTTCTAGAAGTGAAGCATCTAGATGAAGTAATGCACTTTCCTTACTTCTGATGTTAAAATTCAGGCCAAGGGTCTCGGCCACTTGCTCCGCGGCTTTGTAAAGGAACGCTCCTTCGCCAATCATCTCGTGGTTCCTGACCATCTTTAGAAGAGGATCTCTGCCATTCGCAACGATGTAAGCTGTACTTAGAACAATCCGGTTATGAATACACTGGAGATTCAGAAGTCCGCGTCCGCCTTGACGGCGTGAAATATATAATCGCGGAACTGACGAATTGATATGCAAGCTTTTATGCATATGCATGATCTTACGTGTAATGACATCAAGAGCCACTGATTTTACGTCCTGACTGCGGTTTTGAGACACGCCCAGCTATGTGTAGGTCTTTCCAGTATTAAGATGTCTGATAACAGTTATATCCACAAGCTCAGGGTCTTTGGGAACGCCAGTAATCTTTCCTTTCTTCAGATGAATTTTGGCACACTTGTCCAAGCGAAAGTCCATCCCAATCTCTCCTGTGTAGTTCTTGACAATATTTATAGCAGTTTGAAGTTTGCTTTTACCAGGCGCATAGATCTTCAGGTCATGCATATAAAATACATGGGTGACCTTATGCTCGCGCTGATTAGTGTCGCCACAGAGGTATCCAGGAGAATTTCGTAGTGCGAGAGATAGAGGCAGAAGTGTGATGCAAAAAAGCAAAGGGCTCATGGTATCACCTTGAAAGACTCCCCTCTGGAAGGTGACGTTGTTCGTTGTCACACGATGATTTCTAAATGAGATAGTAAATCTAGTTTTCCAAAGAGGCATCAATCTCTCTATGCATCTCACTATGTGTGGAGGTACCTTCAAGCTTTCCAACAGACAGATGATAAGTCTATGAGAGGTTGAATCGAAAGCTTTCCGGTAGTCAATTCAGGCCATTGACAGGACGCGCTGATGGCCTGCAGCGTCTTTACAGACACACCTGTCAATTAGCAAGTTCTCTCGACAGTCTGCTACACCTTTTTTCGAGCCACGTTGTTCGTACATCTCTCGCCATACAGGCTCAATTCGTCGAATAATCCTGTTGTTGAGGACAGCTGTAAAGATCTTATACAGCGTGTTCAAACAAGTTATTGGCCTGTAATTCTCTGGGTTGGGAAGTTGCCTTTTTTTGGCAGGAGTATAGTGCGTCCCAACACCAGCCACTGCGGAATGGGCGTCTCCGACTTTAAATATGAGGTGAATATGCGGGCCAAATGTTGGTGTGTAAAAGTAAACTTCTTCCACCAAAAGTTCTTGATACAATCTGGTCCAGCAGCGGAAAAGTTCTTCCTGCCTCTAAGTGCTTTTTTCACCTCATCGGCTGTGATTGATCGACATTCCTCCTCAGATTTTATGAGGTTGTCGCAAAACTTCTTGAAGCGGATGATATTGTCAGTATCTTCTTTCAACTCTAGTGTTTTCGGGATCTTGTACACCTCTCTCCAAAAAGTCTCTACCTCCTTGGGCTTGAGTGGATTTTTTACTGAAACAGGTAGATCGCTGAAGAGGCGCGATGGGTCAGCAAGAAACTGTTGATTCTCCCTGATCCATCTCTCCCTCTTCTGTATTCTCCTCCTTGCGTCAGATAATAGCCGTATTTTGTCAACAATATGCTGCTTGATTGTCAGTAGCTTTGACTTGTTTAGTGTGTGATTCAAGATCCTTAGTTTTCGGGCGAACTTTTGAACCCTTTCCGTAAACGGTCTACCAGATTTTATGTAGTCAATCACACATTGAACATGGGATGCAGTCTGTCTTGCCCATCCAATCTTCATGTTCAGTTGATGCAAGCGCCTTTTGGTCTTTTGATCCATCGTCGGTTTCAGCCTTCGATTTGAATCAGTCAAAGCTCTCGTAGCACCATAAACTGTGCCATTGACGGTCCAGAGGTCGGCCTCTTGCGAGATATCTCCAAGAAGGATGGCATCCATTTCAGCCAGATCTTGGGGCTTAGAAGGAACTAGCATGTTAATGTTCTTTCTTGTAATAAAATTGCGATCATCTCTCAGAAGGTGCCTGCTTTCTGCGGTTGGTCTCAATGTCGCTTCCTCATATTCGTCTGCAGCTTGATAAAGCAGCGGCTGGGGAAGCGCTCCACGTACATATCCATTTTTTCCGAGGTTGACGGCTTGATTTCGCAAAGACTGATGCGAAACGTGCTGAAGCTCTGGGTGTTTCTGGCACCACAGAGTGTGCATACGTGCCATAAATCCTCGGTGAACAGGGATAATGCTGGCATCGTAGCAGTCTCACAAGTCACCCTTGAGTTGATCCGTCCACTGAATGTGGGCGTTTCGCCGGTTCGGCGTCGTGTTTCCATCTAAATTATTTTCAGCACCCCGAACTCTAGGCTGATCGGCATTGTTTGCCGACCCATTGTCGGGTGCTTGCGCGTTCCATTGTCTTGAACCGCATCTACAACATTTTGGTGTTTTGTTGGTTTTATTGTTGTTCCCACGAGCAGCTAGGGAAAGGGTTAGTCCATCCTTGTACAGCCCGGCGTTCAAGGATAAGGCTGATACTCTGAGAGGTCGCCTGGTATCCCAGAGTCACCGTTTGAGACACCTAACCCAGGTGCCATTCAGCTTTCGGCACGGTTGTTACGCCTTCGCTTAGGAGTTATTCCTTCGGGAACATTCCCTGGACAATTGTCCGCGACTGCTTATTAATTATTGTAACCATATTCAGCAGAAACCCTTGGTACAGGGACCCTCTATCCGCAACCCGAGTACGCGTTCGGTGGCTTTGTCATAGGCCCTTCGGTTCTATTCCAAAGGAATCGAAACCGAAAACCATATTTAAACCATTATATAAACCATATAATAATAATAATAATATATATATATAATATAATAATATATATATAAACCATTCTTTCGGCGGTCTACCTCTGGGCATTCTGCCATTTACTTTACCTTCATACACTTTTTTGGTCAGTCGTTCATCTTTCATTCTTTCAAGATGTCCGAACCATCTTAACTGATTTCTTTCCCATATGTCAACTAGTGTCTCTCCTGTACCACATTCTTTTAGGATGGTCTCGTTCCGGACTTTGTCCATCAGTGTTTTCCCGCATATTGTGCGCAGAGGTTTCATGCCAGTCGCGTTAATTTTACTCCTGTCATTCTCTTGACAAGTCCATGTTTCGCTACCGTATACTACAGTCGGTACGAATATAGAATTACGTATGGCCACTTTAGCTTTTTTTATACGTTTTTGTTTCTGAGAATGGACCCTGCTCTACCGATAACTTGCTCACCCTTATTTATGCGCCGATCTAGCTCTACAATAATCTTTCTGTCCTTAGTGAATAGGCTACCAAGATAAACGTACTTATCAACTTGTTCTTTACTCTCATCGTTTAGGACAATGTTGCATATTGTTTTCTCACTTTTTCCTTCAAACAACATGATTTTTGTTTTATTTACGTTAATTTTGAGGCCCATATTCTTCATACTTGTATTAAGTTTATTCAAAATTCCTTGCAAGTCCTCCATTGATTCTGCCATAACAATCTTGTCATCTGCGAAAGCTAAACCACGTACCCTCACTGTTTCGAGATCTACACCTTCTTCGTCGAAGAGGGCTATTGTTAGCCACTTATCCATAAATATGATAAATAGCCATGGGGACATAACGCTTCCTTGTTTCACGCCTTGCATAATATCGAACCAGTCACTCAGTTTCCCATTAATCCTTACACTTGCTTTACTACCTGTATATATTGTTTTTATTGCTTGTAGGAGCCATCCATTGACTCCGTACTCTTAAAGGACTTCCCAAAGTTTACTTCTATTCACCTTGTCAAATGCTTTTTCTAGGTCAACAAATGCACCGAAAACTTTCTTCCCTACTCTCAAACTTTTTTCTGGGATATGTCTTAAGCTAAATATTTGATCTGTACATGATTCTTCTGGCATAAATCCACTTTGAACTTCCCGCATCTTTTCTTCTGTAATTTTCAATACCCTACGAAGAAGTATTTTTGAGTACATTTCACTTACGGCACTTAATAAGCTGATACCTCTGTAATTATTGCAGTTGCTTTTATCACCCTTCCTTTTGTATATTGGTACGATAATCGCTTTTCTCCAATCGTTTGGGACTTCTCCCGTATCGATACACAAATTTATCAATTCGCACAACCTGTGAGGTATGTACTCGCCACCGTATTTAAGCATTTCAGCGCTAATAATGTCTACACCAGCAGCCTCACCGTTTTTTAAATTCTCAATTAGGTTTTCTAATGCATTAAGTTCTATGTCCCAGTTCTGTTGCCCTATATCTTCACCTCCTAATGATTCTTTAAATGCGTCTTTTGAATCGTCTACTATCCCGTCTGCAAGATATGGCATTTCACCTTTGCTGTTTCTCATGCTGACAAACTCTGTATTTTTTTTACTTTCCTTCATCTCTTTAAATAATCGTTTTATGGTTCCTTCAAAGTCCTTTTGTATTTTCTTCTCTTCTTCTATTCTGATTTTATCTTTACTTTTCTTGACTAGTCGTTTAACTTTCCTCTTTTTGTGTCTGTAATCATTTTCAATATCTCGTAACATAGTCCACGCGCTATTCATATCTTTATTGCTTCTAAGCGCCTCCCAAGTTGCCTTATCTATGCGTTCATTTATCTCATTCTGAAAATCTGTTCGCACTTCCGGTTTCTGTTTCCGCCCTAAGTTCATTTTCGAGACTAGAAGGTAATGATCAGTATTGCATTCGGAACCCCTCGTGACTCTTGTATCTTTTACTAGTCCTCTTAGTCTTTCATACGCAATAACGAAGTCAATTATACTGCGGTTATTTCCTTTACACCAGGTGTGCGTGTGGATCATTTTTTGTCGAAACCAACTATTTTTAATAAATAGACCCTTTTCTAAGCATGAGCTAACTAATTTTTCCCCGTTACAATTCTTTCTTGTTGGATCCCCAAACTTACCTAGCACCCTTTCTGTATCCTGACGTTGGACGCCGACCTATCCGTTCATATCTCCTAGCAGAATTATTCTTTCACCTTGATCGCAAGTACTTATTGTCAAGTTGCATGTTTCTTTTTTTTTTCTCTCTTAGAGTTGACGGTTATTTCAACTTTGAAATCTGTTAAAATATTCAGAGGAAAATTTTAAAATATCTCTTCTAGCATTTTTTTTAATGTGTTGAAAATCGTTTTAAAAATACTCCAAAACAGTCAAATTCTTCAAAATTCTTCGAAATACTTCCATATTAGAAAGATAAATTGAAAATTGGATCAAATCATAATAAATAGTCGGAAATCTTGAAAAATTCTTTCAAATTCTTGAAAATACTCTTGAGTATTTAAATTTTTGTTTTGGTTACATAGTGAAACTTTTCACTGAACATTTATAGATCTTTTTGGATGTACAACTTTTGTCCATTAATTTTTTTCGTACGTTGCGTCATTTTTCCGAAAATTTAATGTTTTTATTTTTAATGTTATTTTTCACGATTAAAACGGAAACTACGCTTGCCATCAAAAAATAATGAATACAAAATTTGTAGCTCTTTTGGGTAATGAACTTTTGTCTAATTTAGTTTTTTGTAGCTTGTGTCGTTTGTCCAAAAATTTAATTTTTTTTTATTTTTAATATTGGTTTTTTACGAATAAAGCAAAAACTTCGCGCCCCATCAAAAAGTGATCAATTACAAGTTTATAGATAATTTTTATATGCACAGTTTTTGTCACTTCATCTTTTCTCGTATCTTGCATAGTTTGACCCCAAATAGAATTCTTGATTTTTCATTATTTGTTGTGCGATCAAAATTTGAATTTCCGATTTTTCAAGAAAATTTGAAAAGTTGTTATAATAATCTTGTAAGGCTTTCAAAAAGCAACGTTTTTCTTTTTTTTTTTGACTTTTTTGATATTGTGCGTTGTTTGGCTTAAAATTTTCGTTTTTTTTTTTAAATTGTGAAAATGCTATAACTCTGATAATTCTCTTTTTATCGGAAAAAGTCGTAGTGATATATTGTTTGACTTTTCAAATACTATAAATAGCCGTCAATAGAATTTGTCAATCTTGAAAAAAATGGTCTCGAAAATTTTGAAAATGCTCTTACTTTTTTGAATTTTCATCAAAAATGGCTGGGTAACGAACTTTTCCTGTCTTTGTACACCCTTCAGAAGTGTGCCAAAGCAGAATTTAATCGAAGTAGTCTTTCAAAAGTCATTCGGTATACAGAAGACAACAACGACAACGGAAACAATGACAGACATACACCATCGTAAATCCGGTTTTTATGGATTCAGGGGGTCTTAAAACGTGTAAAATTCAGAAAAATCCGCAATATTAATTTTTAACATTAAATTAATACCTTCTTGTTGAGATCAGAATGTAATAAATTTCCAAAGAAAAATGGAATAGTTAAATTTTCATGTAAAAAAATAAATTCGGAACCAAAAATACAAACGAATTTTCCAAAAAAAAGTAATGTTTTCAGTCAAAGACTTGAATCTGAGAAAACGAATTTTTAACGCAGGAGTTCAACTTTCAACTATGTAGTTGAAATTTACCCGGCAAAAGGTAAATTTTAAACCAAATGGTTACATTTTCAACAAAAAAGATGAATTTTCCACCCAGAATGTTCTATCAAAAAAGACGAATTTTTAACAAAATACATAAATTTTCAACAAAATTGAGTATTTTTGAAATTAAAAAGACGAATTTTATACAAAACAGTGGAATTTCATATTAAAAAAAAATAATAGTTTAATAGTTTAATAGTTTAGTTTTAATAGTTTAATAGTTTAAATAAAAATAGTTTAATTTTAACTAAATAGTTGAATTACTTAAACAAAAAAATTAATTTCTAAGGGAGAAGGTAATTATTCAACCCAACAGTATTTTTTTGTAACGAATTGTTGAATTATTAAGCCAAAAAGTCGAATTTTTTACTACAAAGATTAATTTTCAACTGAAAAATTGCATTTTTAACCAAAAGCTATGAACTTACAACCGAAAAGATTCATTTTCTACCAGAAAATACAAATTTAAATCAAAATACATGAATTTTCAAAAAAATAGTTGAATTTTCAACCAGAAAATATCAATTTTCAATGAAAAATATCAATTTTCAAAGACAAATATAAATTTTCAATGTAGGGAAAGAGGGAAATAGGGGTAAGAATGTGAAGTCTGAAATTTGAAAGTGATTTTCAAACATCTTTCTTTAAATTTCTTAAAATTTATCATAAGGAATCGTACTGAATGTGATCTTAGTTTCTAACGTTACTTCCACTGACTCCCACCCCTGTCACCAAACATGGTTTTTGGTGAGACACCTTCCCCCATTAACTTGGTAACGCAGTTTATTGACGGTCCCTTAACTGGACAGTAGAAATTCTTTGATCCCCGGTAATATAAAGAGCCTTGAACCGAACAAGTAAGTAACAATAATAATAATAATAAATACTTTGTCCCGATCTTTCAGTTTGCGCCATTCCAGAGGCGAAGAGGGGAGAGAATCCTTGGGAGCTACCATATGTGCGTCTCAGAGTAGTTCGAATAGCAGCAGCAAAACTTCCTGGTGTTTGGACCATATACGGAGCAGCAGACGGAGTTACACCAAGGCAGGCTCATCCCGTCATTGATTATTTAGATGTGGTAATAAGAGGCAAAACCATTATTGGAAGCGACGATCATCATATACTTATTCCGATATTAGTGAATTCTGAAAATGGGCTTCAGTCTATTACACTACAATACGGTGATCCACCACATACGCCGCGGGTGTACTACTTACCACATCCCATATATCATGTACAGTTCAACCCACACAATGGAGATTTCAGTATTTTTGCAAGTAACTATCCAAAACCATTTGGCTTGAACACGCCTTTGCCACCCAATACTGCATATGAACCTTCTCTAGTGGAGGCCAGATCAGCTGCCCCCCGGAGACACCTCAACCTTGACCCACGACATAAAGCTGTTAACTCACAAAACCCATTATATTTTTAGTCTCATTTTTAAGAAAAATATGAAACTAAAATTCAGTTTTGTTTGTACTTTGAAGTCGGATTGAAAAGTTGCAGGAAATTGAAATTAGAGGAAACGATGATTTAAAAAAAGATTACGTCTAGTCTCGAAAAAATTGCGGAGCTGAAAAGGGTATGAACTACTCATCCCGAATTTCTGGACGAGACAATTCGTTTAAAAAACTGTTTTTGCAGTTTACTCTACATCAAAAAATAAATTTGTTATGATTCTCACTGTAATAGTTATACTGGTCTGCAATTACCTACCTGCTTCGAAAATTTCAATCCAAATTCAGACGAAGAATTGAATTTTGCAGTGAGAAGGATGTACTATTGAATCAAATAAATATATGAAAAGCATGTGTTTTTAGTTCTTATCCTACTGATTCAACTAGAAACCCCACTGCGAAGTATTAGGGATGTATTTATTTGTGCCCACTTTAAGAACACTTTGCTTCCTCATAAAAAAAAATGTGTACTTTAAGGATTACCGAAGTCGTTCCGAAGTGGCAGATATTGTCAAATATTAGTAATAATTATGGATCAACTTTTTCATAAGAACAATAGAACTTTGCCTAGGAGAATTAAAAATAATTTCGAAAGAATTCTCAAACGGGGCTTCTTAAACTTTTGGTTGTAAAATTTGATATTTTAATAGTTATTCTTACAATAAGAAAATAGCAAGCCAGGATATAGCGTCGCTACATCGAGAATCACTATTGTGAATATTAAACTGTATAGATACGATGTTTATCAAAATAAAGTAATAAATGATGCAATAATTTTTGTTATACCAGAAGAAAGTTTCTGTAATCCCTAGAAATGACTGTGAAGTTTCCAAAACACCATAAGAAGGACATTCTTCCTATGTCCAGTCTACGTATTTCTAATATTTTCTATAGAAAATAGGAAAATAAGCGAAACCGTGCCGAGGACCTCCGGAAAAGGGTTATATAAGCAGGGCGCCTACTCTACCGCAGCCAGAACAAGCCGGCAATAGAAAAAGAGAGATGATACTGAGACCAACCGCGGGCAGGCTTCCAATAGAGGAAGAGCGATGCTTCACGACCAGGAGAAACATCAACATCCAGGTTTCTTTCAAGCCCAAAGATCTGGCTGAACTGGATGACGCGCTCCGTGAAGATTTTTCCAAAAATTCCGACCTCTAGACCATCAATTGCAGCGTATATGATGCAGCGAAAACTTTGGTGGATGCAATCCGTAAAACAAAACCTACGACTGATCATAAGACCAGAAGACGAATGCATTGACTCAGCAAAAAGATAGGTTGGGCGAGACAGTAATATGCATTTCGCATTCAGTGTGTGATTAACTGCATAACATCTGGCAGGGAATTTGCTGCCAGGGTCCGATAGTTTCCGCGCGAACTGCGGATCCGTCATCACGCACTCAAGAAGTAAAAGCTGCTAAACATCAGGTAGCATATTGTTGACAGAATACGAGTACTATCTGATGCTAGAAGTCTAGAGCTAGGAGAAGTCTAGAGCGGAGTTTTCCTCTGACCCATGTCGACTCTTTGAAGATCCTCCAGTTACTGTCAACCACTTGCCCAAGCCAGAGGAGGTTGAGGTATTTTGAAAAGAAGTCCGCGAAGTCCAGTATGACTGAATGAAGACACAAGGAACATAAGTAGCTTCAAGGAGGTGTGCAGTACCCTCATAACTCGTGAAGAGGAATGCTCACCCATCACTACCAAGGACGTGAAAGAAGTATTGAAAGGCATGAAGAAACGTTCTGCTTCAGAACCAGATGGTAGCAAGACTTTTCGGGGGAAGAAGTTTCATTCAATCCACATTATCTGGCTCGGATTTTCACCTCGTATCTGAAGTCGGAAGAGCCTACTCCGGAATGGTTGGTGGAAGGACTATCTCTCACACTTCGCCATTCCGAAAGGTACTTCCACGGCAAACCCGGATATCGAAAGCATAAGGTCACTCATATATTTTACATGGATAATCTTGAGATCTTAGCTAAAAATAAAAAGCAACAAGATCTAGCTCTATGAATTTTCGAGGAATACACTCGGGAAGACCCCCGGAGACCCTGAACTCGTCAACAGAAGCTGTATACGATATACGATATACGATATACGATATACGATATACGATATACGATATACGATATACGATATACGATATACGATATACTGTATACGATAGCTCTAGAGAGACTTCACCAAAACGGTCAACCTGATTATAGAAAACTTTAAGGTGTTACAAAATATCTATGGAATTTTAATTTATTTCGTAAGAGTTCAGAAATTTGAAAGATTTCGAAGGTTTCAAGGAATTTTACAATATTTGAGGGATTCAAAGGATTTTAAAGAAAATGAAGACTATATGAGATTGCAAGGAATTTCTATAGATATTTAGGAATTTAAAAAAATTGGAGAGCTTTCCAGGGTTTCAGTGAATTTTAACGGATTTCAACAATTTCAAGGGATTTCAAAACTTTTAGGATATTTTAGAGGATTTCAAGGAATTGAAAAAAAAAACATCAAACATTTCAAGAGATTTGAAAGGGCTTCATATGATTTGATGTCTTTCACGTGATTTCAGAGGTTTTCAAATATTTCATCATTTTTTAAGGAAATTTGAAAGAAGGGAAGAGAAGAGAAGCTTGAAAAACTATTGTTGAAAATAAAAAAGGTGAAGTTTTTAAAAAAATATTCTGTTTATGTTTTTACAGTTTAAAGAAAAAAATAGAGAAGATTTTCTGTAAAACTCGACCCTTTTTTATTTTTTTGCAATATTCTTAAACAATTTCTGTTAACATAAGGGAGAAATCCTATCAGTTCTATGCAGGCTAATCCATTTTTGTGATCAAGAGATTTTTTTTACTCAAAATATAATTTAAAAATTGTTGTCGTAAACGATGCAAAATATCACAGAAGATCCACAGGGATCAAAGGGTATCTTCCTCATAGAAGACCAAATTTGAAACATCTGAATTAGATCAAAAGCTATAGAATTTAAAAGAAAAAACGGGTGTTTCCTTTAAAAATGAACTCAAAATTCAAATAATCAGAACTTTGTAAGAATTAATTGATTTTGGTGGTGGATTCAACTATTTTGTTGAAAATTTTGTCCTTTAGGTTAATTCAATTATTTTTTGTTGAAAAGTCTAGTATCATATTTTTGGTTTAGAATTCATATATTTTGGTTGGACCGAATTCATTTCAAAACAGGCAGGTTCTATACTTGAAGTTGCAGAATCTTTCGGGGAGCAAATAAGTTGTTTCTAGAGGAAATTGGACAATAAGTATTTTTACGATTAAAAAAAAAAAATTTCTACCAAATTATGCATATTTTATTTTTGTATCAAATTTCATCTTTTTGACTTGAAACTTCAACAATTTAGCTGAAAATTCAAATATTTCGTTGAAAATTAAATTATTTTTATAAAAATTTAACTGTTCAAAAAAATAATAATTTTTTTGTCGAAAAGATACTTTATTTAAAAAAAAAATTAATTTTCGGGCTGCAAATTCAACTGTTTTGCAGATAATCACCTTTTCCTCTTCAAAATTCAAAAAATTTCTCAAAAATGTATGTATTTTGTTGAAAATTCATCGTTTGTGGCAGAATATTAATCTTCTTGGTGGAAAAATCCGCATCAATTTAGTTGAAAATTTAACTAATTGATTGAAACTTAATTTTTTTATTGAAAATTCCACTACTCGGTTGAAATTTTTTTTAAGATTCACCTGTTTCATTGAAAATTTAACTTTTTCAAATGAAATTTATTTTTTTTTTTAAATTAATCTTTTCATGTCAAAAGTTACCCATTCTATTTTTGGTTGAGAATTTATCTTTATAAGTTGAACATTCAACTATTTGGTAGAAAATTCATGTATTTTGTTGAAAATTCATCTTTTTTGGGTAGAAAACTAAACTTGTTTGTTGAAAATTAATATTTTTGTTTGAGGATTCAACTACCTTGTTCAAAATTCATATTTTTTGGTTAAATTAAACAATTTGAAAATTTGCTTCTTGGTAGAAAATTAATCTTCTTGGTTCAAAATTGATGATTGTCATTAATTATTCTGGTGAAAATTCGTCTTTGGGGTTAACAAATTAATAGAAATAGGAATTAATTGTTAGAAAATTAATTTTTAAAACACACAAACTGATATTTAAAATTTTTTTGAATAAGCTTAGAATTATTATTCAAGTTTAAAAAATGCTTGAATGTCATACGAAATAATAATATTACACGTTAAAATTGGGAATATTTTGATCATCCAGTATGAAACACGGCATGCAAACAAATTTTTGTTTTCAACGAATAATTGTATTTGATAATGCGAGTAGGTCACTTGTAAATTACTAGCGGTTCCATTTCAGTTTACTTTTTAATACGTGAAGCAATTTCTTTTGAAGCGTTTCTTCTTATCTAGCCTCAATTTGACGCGCTAGAATCACTCTTTTATATAAAATTAGTAAAGTATAGTAATATTGAATTTTTTAAATACATATATTCAAAAATATTTCCTGCATTATATTTTTCTTAATGCTAAATTCTTTAAAATAATTTTACTTTACGTTTACAATCATCATATATATTAATAGCGAGCACACTGTTTTGTATAGGGTTTATCATACCCTGAAAATTATCCGATTTTCTGCGAAGACGATTCAAATAGAAGATATTGTCTAGGTCAATTATGTTATACTGATCTTTTTTTATTATCAGAAAATAAAAAGTAAGGAAAAATAAGAGCATTAGAGCATAACATTTTCCGTGATATTCGTGGGTCATCAAAGATTAAAAAATGAGGAAAATGATGAGATATCATTTTTAGACCACTATGCTGTAATCTTTCAGCAGTAGTTAAAAAAATATAAACAACGAAAGAATTTTATTTTTTACCATGTTTAAACTGGAAACTTAACTTTTATTTTCGACATTTTTCAGGAATGGTTGAAATTGAACGCCTTGAAATATATCAGTGGATACAAAATCCCTAAAATCGGAAAGTTTCGTTTTTTAGCCCACTATGCTGATATGAAAAAAGTCAAGATGAGAAAAACGTTGCTTTTTGAAAGTCCTACAAGATCATCAAAACAACTTTTTTAATTGTCTTGAAAAATCGAAAATTCAAATTTTTATCGCACGAAAATAATGAAAAATCCCAAATTCCATTTTGTGGTTAAACTATAAAGGACACGAAAAAAATGAAGAAACAAAAGTTGTGAACCCAAAAAATATGTACAAATTTTTTCATAATCATTTCTTGATACGACGCGTAGTTTTTGTTTTATTCGTGAAAAATAACAATGAAAATAAAAAAAAATTAAATTTTTGGAAAAACGACACAAGCTACGAAAAAAATTAGAACACAAAATCACTATCTGATAGGACGCGTAGTTTTGGTTTTAATCATTAAAAATAAAAATGAAAAATTTGTGGAAAAACGACAAAAGGCACGAAAACAAAATTAATAAACAATAGTTGTTCACCCAAAAAACAAATAAAAATTTGTTATAATTTATTACATCCTCGTCATTTATGATTGAGAAAGTATTAGAATTGTCCACAAAAATTTCGAACCAAACAACGCGAAATACGAGCAAAATGCTTAATGAGCAACGTTTCCGAGTTTATCCTTCGAAAATGCTTTTTAAAAAATCAAAAATTCAATTTTTCAGCAAAACAATACAAGGTATGAAAAAAATGTCAAGAACCAAAATTACTTATTGATCTCAAAAAGATGAACAAATTTTCCTGAAACGTTTTTTTTCTATACAAGAAGCATATTTTTCATTTTAATCGTGACAAATGTTATTAAAAATAAAAAATTCCATTTTGCACTCGAAATATGCAAGATACGAAAAAAATAAGGAGACAAAAATTATTTACCCAAAAAAGATCTAAAAATTTGTTCCGAATTATTTTTTTGATCGGATGCGTAGTTTTTCTATTATTCCTGAAAAGTAACAATAAAAAATTAAAATTTTCAGAAAAGCGTCACAAGATACGAAAAAACATTAATAGACAAAAGTCTTCTGACAAAAAACATCGACAAGTTTGTCATAAATTATTTTTCTCAAAGACCCGGAAGACTTCTTTAAATCGTGAAAAAAACATTAAGATAATTTTTTCTTTTAAAACGACACAAGTTACAATAATATGTTAATTATTACCAAAATTGTTCACCTAAATTATATCTACAAATTTTCTTCGAACATTTTTCAGGGTAGCGGCTAATAAAGAATAATGCTGAATTTTCAATGAGAGATTTGTTATTTTAAAATTGTTCAATTTCTAAGTTTATTTTGAAATCTTCAATATTTTGGAAAATTTTTAAATAAAAAATAATTTAATTTTAAATGTCTGGTTCTCAAATTTTATCTAACAAATTATTTTTCTTATTTATCGTTGGTTTGAATTTATCCTGGAGGCGTTCGTTTCAAAATTGTTTAATTAATAATTACATTTGAAACTGACTGAAATTCAAACCAAAAAATTGAGCAAACAAAAAAATCACCGGCAGCGGTAATAATATATCTGGGAAAATTTTAAATGATCAAAGGTTTTAGAAAATTTAAGACAAAACTTAGGTTTTTCAGGATTTCAAAAATATATATATTTTAAAGTTTTTTTAAAAATATTTTTAGAGGTTTCCAGACAGTATATAATTTTTCTAAGATTCCTAGAAAATTTTAAATGATGTTTTATTTAGAAAAATTAATTTTAAGGGAATATTTGAAAAGACTTCCGAAATTGTCCAAAAGGAATCGAGAAAATTTGAGGCGGTTTTTTTAATTTTGCAGAATCATATCTAAAAAATGATGTTTCGGAAGATCTCGAAAATATCGGACACATTCTTATCGAAAACCTGATTGGTGGCATACTGGGTGAATACGACTTTTAGTGACGGGTTTTCAGTTTTTTCTGTTGAATTTTATCGACTTCTGTAAATAACAATTCACAAATTAGGAATTTGAATTTTATACTATTGTTTTATGATAAAATTTATTTTTGAATGTTTCTACACATTATTGCTGAACAGAAAATTCGTATTGTAAATGTTTCTCCAATATTGGGAAATAATTTCGTTCTTAACATTTTGCTGTCACCAACAATGAGATTTTTGAAAAAAAAATTAAACTGATTTAGATTTAATCTTAAAAGATTAATCTTAAGTTTGGAAGATTTTAAAATATGTCGAAAAAGGATATGAAAGAGTATAACGTCATTTTTTCATTTTGCACGAATTTGAGGAGAAAGTTAATAATGTAACTTTTCACTTGGAAACTAATCTTTTTTGGTTGCATATTCAACAATTTTGTTGAAAATTCGTCTTTTTTATGATTTCAGCTCTTTTTGATTTAAAATTAAAATGTTTGAGTTGAAATATCAACTATTACTTTTTTTTAGAATTAATATCTTTTGGGTAAATATTCAACTATTTGCTTGAAAATGATCTCTTTGCTTTAATTTTTATTTGACATATATGAAATATTCAAAAATCTTTTGAAATTATCCCATGATTTTTAGAAAAATTATATTTTTGTAACCTTAGAAACAAATAAACTTAGAAAACAAATAGTCATTCGGAATTTTTATTCTGAATTAGAAATTATTTTTTCACTAAAAATGGAAAGATATACGCTAGCGTAGCGAGCGATTGATTTTGCTAGTTTTTCTTTAAGGTTGAATAATTTGAATCACTTTAGAAGATATTTGAAGAAAATATAAATTTTCGATGATTTCGAAAGATTATTCTGAAGCTTTTACGGATATTGAGGCGACTTTTGTTTTTTTTTTTATTTCAAGAGTAATTTTAATCAATTTAAAACATACTTAGATGTTCCAGAAGTTTTCGAGATATTGAAAATATTCAAAATGACTGGAATTTTTCCTAATATTTTGTAAAATCCTGTAAAATAAAAATAATTCCTGAAAAAAATAATCAAAATCTAATTCAAGCTCGAATGCTAGTATTCAGAAAAAATATATATATCCCATGCATTTTTTCAATACCCTATATTATCCCTATAACCCTATAGACCCTGCATTGAAATTTTATATTGAAAATAATATAATCAAACTTAAACAATTCCATAAAAGTTTTTTCTAAACATGTGGAATTCCAAACCCCAAAAATATGATGTCATTTTTAGCTTTTTTGGAAACATTACGAAAAAAATTATTAAATTTATGTCATTGTAACTATGATCAAAAAAGATTTTGAAAAAATTAACATTATATAATATTTTAAATTAAAATGACAAATTAATTAATTTTTCTGCCATCGCCGAAAGAATTCATTCTTACAAATAGGCTTATAAATCTCTGAAGGTTTAGTTTTAATTTATATCAATATTTGCAATTATCTGCCACGAGGAGCAAATATAACTAATAACATAACGTAATCTTTAAGTAATTTCAGATTCTGTAAATTGTACATATAATGTGAATCCCCCTCAAAACGGAAAAATACTTATTACATTGTATATACTATATTGATTATGCTAGTTTGTTTTTAATTATAGGAATAATTGGAATCAATGTAAAAGATATTTAAAAGGCTTAGAAGTCTTTAAATGATTCAATAATAATTTACACTTTTGGAAGGTTTAGGGATAAACAAAAAAAAAATTATTAAGATTCTTGGGAACATTTGAAATGATGTTTTCATTGCAAAAATTAACTTTTAGAGAATATTGAGAAATTGCAAAAAATTGTCAAAAAAGAATCTGGATATTGTGAGGCGACTTTTAATTTGTTTTTAAATTTCAGAAATAAATAAAATCCATTCGAGAGTTACTTACATAAGAAGGTTTAGAAGTTTCGAATTATAGCAAGAATAATTAAAAATTTTAAAAATTGTCATTTATTTTTGAAAAACTAGTAGAAATTTAAAAAAAAATTAACAAAATTCAGTAGCTTTTCAATAATTTTCAAAGATTTCAAGAGAATAATTTTATTTTGAGATTCCATAAGAACAATAATATAATCAAATTTTCACAATTTCATCACAGTTTTTTCTAGCCATATGTAATTCAAAACCCCAAATTTGAATGTCACTTTTAGCTTTTCAGGAAACATTGCAAATAAAATTATTAAATTTATATTGCTGTAACTGTGATACTGAAAGATTTAAAAAAATTAACATTATATATTATTCAAAATTGAAAAACAAATTCATTAGTTTCTCTGTTATCACAGTCAGAATTACTTGGTTATAAATTTATTTAAATTTATTTATTTTTTATTATTTTTTTGCATTTTTTTGTATTTATTTTATTTAAATTATTTTGTTTATAATAAATCTCTACTTTTTTTGCCTTTGAAAAGGAAACAAACATATAGATCAAATTCAAAAATCAAATATATATAATATATAATCATGTATTAAATATAATACAATCAAATACAATACAAAAACATTATCTTCAGCGGTCAAAAACATTTTTTCAGCTAATTAACGTTAAAAAAATTATTCATGTATATTTTAAAGTTTGACAGTTCATATTATATACTTAAACAGAAAAGCAAAGCATCAGAATTTATCTGAATTCAAAGTACTCGAAATTTAAAAAAAAAAAATTTTAATTCATGAATTTATCAAACTTTTAGTAAAGTCAAATTAAAAATTGAAGGCCCTTTAATATTTGGGGAGATTTAAAAAAAAAATGTTAAAAAATCCTTTCCAACCTTATTGAATCTCAACCATTCATAATAAAACATAAAATTATTCAATTTTTTATTAAGTTTCATCTAAAATTATGATGGGTTTGAAAAGTTGTTTTTTCTTTAATCTTTCACCTTTATTGAAAGAGGAATTTTAGTAATTTAAAACATTTTTATTCAGTTGTATGACAGCAAATTTTAGTTTAAATTTTTCCTGAAATGAAAAGAGGAGTTTCTCGTTTAATTTGAAAATTCTGATTGATATTTTAGTTGAATTAAAGCGGGACAAATTATTTATTTTTAAGATTTTTCTTAGGATGAAAGAAAAGAATTCTTCCTTTTTCATGTTTTTCTGAATCGGAAGAGGAATATTTTCTATTTCGCACATTTTGAATAATTTACAAGAGAGGAAATTTTGGTAATTTATTTGTTTTTGATTTGGAAAAAAAAGATTTTTTTCAAACAAAAAAAAAAATAGGAAAGCTTTTAAAAAATTCTGAACAAAGTATAAATCTTTGGGGATTTTGAAATAAAATTTGGAAGCCTTAAAGGATTTTGAAAGGTTCAAAATAATAAAGAAAATTTCTTAATATTCCCGGAAAAATTGTGAATCATGTTCTAGTTTTTTTAAATTTCAGAAAGAATTTTAAAGCTTTTTGATCATTTTGAAAAGGTTAAAGAGAATAAATATTTTGAGGATTCCTGGAAAAATTAGAAATAATTTTTTACTTTGAAAAAATTCTAATTTCAGCTCGAATTTCAGTGTTAAAAAACTGCTAACACATGATAAAATGTTATTTCAAATTTTTATTTCGCAATTGATGATACTAGTATAATTAAATTTCATATTGACAATAATATAATCTTTCAGCGGTTCAAAAATAATTTATAATTTGAAAAGATTTCAAAAAAATCTAAGAAAAATCTAAACTTTTGAAGATACAAAAAAATGTTGCAGCTTAACAGGGGTTTAAAAGGTTTAATGATAAAAAAAACTCCTAAGGTTCCTGAAAATATTTAAAATGGTGTTTTAATTTTTAAAATTAATTTTGAAGGAATATTCAAAAAGATTTGAAAAATGGTCCAAAAAGAATCTGAAAATTTTCAAGGCGACTTTTTAATTTTTTTTTAATTTTAGAAATAATTTTAAACAATTTAAAAGATACTCAGATGTTTTCGAAGTTTTCCAAATTTCTAAGATTATTAAATATTCTTTACCTGACCAGAATTTTCCCTAACATTTTGTAAAACCTGTGAAATGAAGAATGTGTCCCTAAAATTGTCTTAAATCTAATTTAAGCTCGAATTTAAGTATTTAGAAACTGGTAACATATAAATAATTGTTTGAAAATTTTATTTCGTATTAAAAATGATTTTCTCCCTCGAATTGACAAACGATACGATGATGCTAATATATTTTAATTTGATTTTGATAATCATATAATTAAATATTCACAATTCTGTGAAAGTTTATTCTAACCAAGTGGAATTCCAAATCCCAAATTTCGCTGTCATTTTTAGTTAAAAAAAAAATTCAAATGAAATTATTAATTTAATATTGTTGTGACTGGGATATATAAATATTAAAAAATATTACATGACATATTATTCAAAATTAAAACAAAAAAATAATTAACTTTTCTCCTATCTCAGAAAGAATTGATTTGTGCAAATAGGCTTATAAATGTTTGAAGATTGAGCTTTAATTTATATCAATATTTGTAATTCTGAGAAACGTGAAGCAAATATAACTGATGACGTAACGTGACTTCCAAAAATTGTAAATCTCGAGTATTTTTTGCCATCAGAGAGGAAAAAAACAGACTGATAAAAGACAAATATCTCAAAAAAATAGGCTCCTCCCCTCTCAAAAATCTGACCAATTGTGTAATAATTTAGAAGGACAAATGAGATAGCGATTACTATATATACTGAAATTTTTTTTGGAAAAGTCATCAGTGAAACAAAATAAAATAAAGAATTTCTCAATAGTTTTTTCAGTCCAGAAATAAAATGAGGGACCTGGGAACTCTGATCTTCGCTTTAACGGTTCTCGTTGATTCTGTTGGTAAGTATATAATGTTACAACATATGTTATATATACTAAGAATGGATCGAGAAAAAAAAATTTATGAATTGAAAACGCCTTAGCACTTTTTTTTCCTTTTCGTCCCTTATAACGTGTATAAAATTTGAAATGAATCGATGAATACATGTCGGTTGGGCGGAGTCGAATAGAATAGAAAAATTTCTTAATCGCAGAGTTTTGGAAAAATGGTAAATGTTATTTTGGTTTCTTAATCTGTATAATATGTCTGATTTTTACCATTTTTACAGATTTTTTATTTAAGTTTATATAGGAGAAGTTGAATTTTTATGCAGACCTGAAAATGAAAAACAAACTAGAAGCTCTACGAATTATAAATAATTCTTTTTTCAGCATAGGAAAATTTTTTCATGTTCAATAATGTGTTTTCAGCAAAATTAGGAAGACCAGATCGTGCAAAATGAAGAGTTGCTGTATTTTTGAAATTACCGAATCATTTTTAAGGATCTGGTCTTCTTAACTTTCTTGGAAGTGCATTTTGGACATGAAAAAGTTTTTCTAGTATGAAAAAAATTATTTCTGATTTTTATAG
Source organism: Andricus curvator (assembly GCA_932195095.1). Lineage (NCBI taxonomy): Eukaryota > Metazoa > Arthropoda > Insecta > Hymenoptera > Cynipidae > Andricus > Andricus curvator. The sequence continues at coordinate 122,045 of CAKNYM010049882.1, forward strand.
CTTCTAGATTTTCTTTTCATTTTCAGGTCTTCATAACAAATTAAATTTCTCCTATATAAACACAGATGAAAAATCTGAAAAAAAATGGTAAAAGTCAGGCATATTATGCAGATTAAGAAACAAAAATAACATTCACGATTTTTCCCAAAACTCTGCGATTAAAAATTTTTTAAATTCTATTTCAACTTTGTCCAACCGCGAAATATTAATTGATTCATTTCAAATTTTATACACGTTTTAAGTGTCTCAAAAGAGAACTTTTCAGTGCTAAGGCGTTATCAATCTATAATTCTTTTTTGATTCACCCTAATATATACATATCCTTCCGTCAAAAATTATTTATAACAATCGGTGCAATTGACATTGGATTTATTTTCGTAGATTTTTTTGATAATAAGATTTTGGGGGCATTATTTTTTATGAAAATAGATAAATTTTTAACAATATAGATGATTTTTCAACCATTTAGATGAATTTTTTAATAAAAAAAGTTTATTTTCAACCAAAAACGGAATAATTCAACTTTGACCACAAAAATTAATTTCCAATGAGAAAAGCAACGAATTGTGAAGAAATAGTATAACTTTAAAATAAAAAGACACTTTAAACCAAATAGTGGAGTTTTTAACAAAAAAGATTAATTGTCTACCAAAAAAGACAAATTTTCAAAGAAATACACGATTTTTCACATAAGAAAGGTCGATTTTAAATCTGAAATGAAATAGTAACACCTCCATTTTCGAACAAGAAGATTAATTTCCTACATTTTTTCAAACGAAAAATCATTAAGTTTTGCCGAATACTTGAACTACGTAAATCTATACGCACTTTTTGAAGATAAAAAAATAATTTCTTGATCAAAAATTGGATTTTTTCTGCCAGCCTGAAATTTAAAATTTTCTAAAACATTACTTTTTGGTCCTAGGATATTGTAAATTCTTCAGAAGTGGGAGTCGGAACAAAGTTAATCTATAGAACCACTTTCAAAAAGAAAATAAATTGATTTCCAGAAGGTTAATCATTTGATTATGCTTTATCTTTGGTTGAACATTGAACTATTTTGTTAAAATTTTTCTTTGGTAAAATAGTTTCTACCCAGTTTCTACCCAATGATTGAATTTTCAAGTTACATAAAGTATAGATTTTCAATCTAAAATGGGATAGTTAAATTTTCCAATAAATACTTTAATTTTGAACCAAAAAACCAAGCGAATTTTCAACAAAAAAGTCAAGTTTTCAACCAAAAAAAAAATGAATCTAAAAAAATGAATTTTTGACAGAGTAATTCAACTTTCAACCTTGTGGTTAAAACTTAAACGAAGAATGATGAATTTTCAACAAAATAGTCAAATTTCTGACCAAAATAATGAATTCTCGACAAAGAAGATTAAAGTTCTACCGAAAAAGATAAATTTTCAACAAAATGCATTAATTTTCAACAAAATAGTTGAGTTTCCATGCACAAAAGATGGATTATCTACAAAATAGTTAAACTTTCAACCAGAAAATATTATTTTGTAAGGAAAAAATTAATTTTCTTCCAAATAGTTAAATTTTCAGACAAATAGTTTAATTTTTAACAAAATATTTAAATTTCCAATGAAAAATATGAATTTTCAAGAAAAAAAGGTAATTTTCAACCAAATAGTTTATTTTTGTAACAAATTGTTGAATTCTCTAGCCAAAAAAACGAATTTTTCACTGAACAGAATAATTTTCAACTTATAAATTCCATTTTTAACAAAAGATTTTTAACCAAGAAGATTATTTTTCTATCAAAAATACGAATTTTAAGCAAAATACATGAATTAAAAAAAATGGTTAAACTTTCATCTAGAAAAGATTAACTTTAAATGAAAAATATATATTTTCGACCAAAAGATGATTTTTAAACTAAAATGGTAAATCTTGAAACAAAAAAATGAAGTTTGAATAAAGTAGTTCAACTTTCAACCAATCAGTTGAATTTTTTCCAAAAAAGATGACTTCTTAAAAAAAATTTTCCATTCTTGATGTGAAATAGTTGAATTATCTAAAATGAGGAAAGGAGGAGAATAGGGGAAAGAATATGCATTCTGAAGTTTTGAAGTGATTTTCAAACTTTTTTCTTCAAATTTCTTTAAATTTATCATCAGGAAACATAATAAATGTGATCTAAGTTTGTAGCGTTGCTTCCACTGCGTCCCCCTGTTACCAGACATAGTTTTTGTTGAGACCCCCTCCCCTCATTAACTTTGCAACGCAGTTTATTGACGGTCCTTTAACCTGCCTGTATCCCCGGTGATATAACGAGCATAGAACCAAACACGTAAATAAGAATAATGATGATAATAATCATAGCAGGGATGTGGCGACACCATCGCCCGAGAGCTCAGGCTCTTGCAGTCAGCCACGTTGCTTTGGGCTAACTCCCCAATGCAACGAATTATGCCCAGTATCGCACAGTGCCACCCACAATAGACCTCTCTCAGATGGAGGCCATGGTTCAGTTGGGAGTGGCAATAGGACCAAACCGAGGCGACAACCAGGCAATGGCCCCGGAAAAACGAGAGAACATCGATTTAAATGGTCGGACCAAGTCAGGAGGGACATCCTTACCTGTTGGCAAAGAAGCTCACCGGCGCGGAGAGGATTCATGCAGAGTTTACATGACCATTGGGTGAATATGCACCCGGAATATGCTCATAAAACGCCTCAGTATTTGAGAGATCAGGTATCGTTTTTGCGAAAAAACTGATATGAAGCTCTTTATCAACAAGAAGCAGAGCAACATCCGCTAACGAACATTCCACCCGTTCCAGTAAGACCACCTTTGCAGATAGCCGATAATGCCAACATGAGGAGCAGGAGATCTATCCACCAAAAAGTCTTTCTCAGGATGGACAAATTAGCTGAAGCTAATACTGCTCTCCCCGATTTGCTCCCCGAAGATGTTAATCTCTGGAATCTGAACTGTGTAATTTACGAGAAGGCGGTCTCCCCGCTTGGCAACAATAGAAGTAAAGATACTTCAGTACGCCTGAGTAAGACTTGCGAGCGTGCTATTGAAAATTTGCCTAATCGAGAAGAAATTCAAGTCTTCTGGGAGAACTTCTACGTACCAACATCTAGCACGTATATTCACTACTTTCTTAAACGAATAACAGCCCATCCCGCAGTGATTAGTGAAAGAACTGGAGATTTGCAAAGTGCAAAGAACTACAGGTCCGTAGCTTGTTTGAACACCAGCTACAAGCTATTCACTGGCATCCTCAAAGAAAGGATATTAACATCTATCGAGCTGATATGGAGTGCAATAGTTGAACAACGTGGATGCAAGATAGGGCTGGCAGGTTGCACGGAGAACCTGTTAATAGACAGGTGTAATACCCAAGACTCAATCAGGTATCAGCGCAATCTGTCTATTGCTTGGATTGAGTACCGTAAGGCATTCGTTAACACAAATCATGAGGTACTTATCAAGCTTCTCGAGTGCCTGGATGTGCATCCAAGAATAGTGCGATGTACAAAAGATATGATGCTCTTGTGGCGGACAAGATTATTCGTAACATCTGACAAAAGGCAAGTGACTACCAGCTATTTCACATATAAGAGGGGGGTCTTCTAAGGAGACTAAGTCCGATACATTTCTGCATCTCCCTCTTTCTTCTATCTACTGTGCTTCGAGGAAAAAGCTCTATATACCTATGTGGCGCGCCGAACAGAAGAAAATATAAGGTCAACCATCTTTCATACATTAACGACCTTAAGCTCTTTGTCTCTTCAGAGGAGGACCTTGATATCTTTGTGGCGACGGTAAATATATGGGTACTGTGGAGCGATTGGCATAAGCTTTGGACTGGACAAGTGTGCCTGCGTCCATCTACACAAAGGAAGACTAGAATTATATCTAGGAAGAATAAGATCCAGGCGACCAATATGCTGGCCGTTCCTATACTGCTTTACACATTTGGTACAGTAACATGGAACGGCGATGAGTTGAAGCAACTTGACCGAAGCACAAGCAAGAGGATGGCAATCCGTCAAAGTCATCATCCTAGATCTTCCGTACCTCGAATATACGAGTACCTCCCTCGAGATAAAGGGGGTAGATGTTTTCTGAGCTTGAAGTGTCTTCATCGAAAAACGGTTCTGGCTACAACATGCAGATAGGACGGCAGAGGAGCGTGGCCTCCCATTTGATTCTAGCTACACTACACATGGTGTAGCATCACTAACACATTTGGTGCTCAAAAGTCGTATACAGGAAGCGGAACATTCGCTTTTAGTAAGAGAACATGCTAACAAGCCTCTTCATGGTAAATTCCACGGCATTATACGTAGGGAAGAGCTATCGATGGGTCTGTCCAACATGTTTCTCAAGTCTGCTGGATTGAGATCGGAGACTGAGGGATTTCTCTTTGCCTGTCAAGACGACGTTATAGACACCTTAGTTTACCGCGAGCACATAATTAATGTACCTGTAGGCGATACCAACTGCCGAACGTGCAAGCAAGAGCCAGAAACACTTGGACATGTTCTCAGTGGATGCTCAAAGTATGCATGCTACGCATACATAGAGATGCACAATGCGACTCTAAAAGTGTTATATTACCATCTTAGGCACCTCTATGGTGTTGATCTATTGCCCGTCTGGAAATAGTGGAGAATGATCAGTGCCAGATCTACTGAAATTTCTCACTCTCCACCACTCAACGTATCAGTGCTACAAAGCCTGATATTGTCCTCCAAGATCTCAAGACGAAGATACATAATTTACGTGATTGAATTCTTTGCACCAGCCGATGGTCATATCACGGCAGAGGAAGACAAAAAACGGGCGAAATATCAAGCAATTCTTCTCGAGCGGAGCAGGCTGTACCAAGGCTACAAAGTCCACCTTGTAGTTCTCATAATCGGCTATCTTGGAGGGATGAGAGCTTCATTTCTTGGCCAACTTAACAAAATCCCAGGTGCCAGCGTCAGGTTCAGTTCATCACTAGCCGGATGCAAAAGGCTGTTCTTCTGGGATCACTTCATCTGGTCCATCAACACTGTTCCTCATATAATTCTATGAAGATTGGTAGCTTTAAAAAAAGTATCCAGAGGTGAAACTTTCATCTTCAACTGTACCGTCTGCCGCGTAACGTCATCCACGGTTAGAGACCAGACTCCTAAGAACAGTGTTGTACGAAGTCTCTCGCGTAAATTTCCCGCTCTTGCTTATCTTCTGGGATAGAAGGAACAGGAGCGGATGACGTACACGTTCCAGTTGCGTCGGCATTGGTTGCTTTAAGGAACCATGATCGTAGTTTCCGGAGCCTACAACTTCTCCTAATGATAACTACATAATATATGATGTGTGAGGATAACAACGATAAAAGACGACCTGCAAACTGCACCATGCTCCTAATCTTATACCTACAACATAAACGCAAAAGATTAAAAACATCATATTAAAATAACATATAACATCTTCAGCTCATCAGTCATTTGACTTAGTCCGTAGCTATGGGGAAAATCCGGGTTCACCCGAGAACAAGTTGAAAAAAAAATTATAATTACAACTTTTTTCCGATATATCAGTTTGCCTTATTCCAGAGGAGAAGAGAGGGGAGAATCCGAGCCTTATCCCGTCATAGAATATTTAGATGCAGTAATAAGGGACAAAACCATCATTGGATGCGACTATGATCATAAACTTACCCCAATATTAATGATTTCTGAAAATAGGCTTCACACTATTACATTGCAAGAAGGAGAACCACCCCATACGCCGCGGGTGTACCACTTACCACGTCCTCTATATCACTCACACATCAACCCACTTGGACAACTTAGACCTTACGAATTTAACCTACCACATAATCAAGGATTTGGCATGGACGAACCTTTGCCACCCAATACTGTATATGAACCTCCTCTAGCATGGCCCAGACCAGCTTCCCCATCGAGACGCCTCCACCTCGTTGTACCCATTAACCCTCATAGCCATATAAACCCAACAGGTTTGTGGAATAATTTAAAAAAAAGATATCAATCTAAAATTTAGTTTTGCTTGTACTTCGAAGTCGGAATAAAAGATTACAAGCAACTGAAATAAAGGAAACGATGATTTGAAAAAAATTACGCCTAGTCTCGAAAAATTAGCGGAGCTGAGAAGGGAATGGTCTACTCATCCCGAATTTCAGGACGAGACTCTTCGTTAGAAATAACTGTTTTTTGCATATTTTAATTAATTCAATTGACCTACTCTTGCATCAATTTATTATGTTTCTCACTGTAATAGTTATAATGGTTTTGCAATAACCTTTTTTTATCATTGCAATCCAGATACAGATGTAAAATTGTATATTGCAATAAGAGGAATGTACCATTGAATCAAATAAATATATGAAAAACACGTGCTTTCAGTTCTTGTCCTACTGATTCAACTAGAAAACCCGCTACGAAGTATCAGGCATACATTTATTTGTGCTAACTTTAAGAGCACTGAGCTTCTTTATACACAAAAAAAATTTATACTTAAGGAATTACCGAATTTGTTTCGAAGTTTCAAATATCATCTAAAATCAGTAATGATTATGCACCAATTTTTTACGAGTACAATAGAACTTTTTCTAGGAGAGTTAAAAATTATTCAGAAAGAATTCTCGAACGGGGAAATAATGTTTTTAACGGGCCTCTGGAGAATTGCCGAAATTTAAGTCAACAGAAAACAAAATGGAACCCTTGATATTTCACAGGCTAATACCATAAGACTCACGGCGGAGAAAAATATATATAAAACCATAAAAAGTAAAAAAAAAACAATTTATAGAGGAGCTTCTGCCTGATGCTTTTCATATCAGAAGAAAGAAAAGAAGAACAGGGATGACTGATATTGAAAGTATATTTTTATTTTTATTATAATTGCACACAGGGAACGCTAACATATTACCCCATGCTATTTTCAATGATTTTTTACTCACCCCTCCCTTTTGTGACAATTCGTGACATTTCGTTGAATCCACCCTCAAAATTTCATGTAACACTGAAGATGACCCCCTCTTATTTTTGAATACAAAATATAAATTCATTTTTACATAACCGTCAATCGAACAATGAAATGGTCCTTCACTTCTTTTCATTGCAACTCGCTCAAAATAAACACTGAATTGTTTAATGAAAAGCATCTGCAGAATGCCCAGAGGTAGACCGCCGAAAGAATGGTTAGAATCTGTAAATGAGACATTAATCCGTAGAGACATAAGAAGCCATAGAAACACAAGAGCTTGCATGAAAAAATGCATGGACGTGAAGGAAGCTAGAGTAGTATGCCAGGACAGAAAAGTGTGGCGACAAATAGTTTGTAAACAGAGTGACAGTAGAATGAATGACGCCTGAAACAAAGATCTTGGATACTAATGGGCCCAAGTGGAGAACCATACATAACAATTTTGTGAGGCTCTTCACTTGGGGTGATCGCTAGAGAGATTGATCAGCAACCTGGGTCGGAGCAGTGTTGCGGAGTAAACGTGTCATTTAAATAAATAACACGAGAATTCCAGATCAATCTAAAATATATATACCTAACACTTATATACCTATCCACCTCATACCTATATTCCTACCTACCTTATACCTATATACCCATATGCACACTACTATTCTCCAACCGAGCAAGTCACGCCTACCCCGAAAGGGAAATGGCTTAATAGTATAATAATAATAATCTGAAAGCTTGAAGTCTTTTGAATTTATTGGTATGATTATTTTTATCCTAAAAAATTTTTATCAATATTTAGAAGGAAAAACATCCAGAAAAACAGGGTTTTTCGGCCTCCTTTTTCAAGCGTCGACTTTCACCTGTTCCCAGAAAGCGGTCGACTTTAGGAAATCTGAAAAAATTCACAGATATTCTTGTAACATTCTTTAATGCAGTATGTTTTTCAAAATTCTGAAATATTTAATAATTTACTTTTTACGAGGATTTACTTACAAATACATTATCTTGAGAACGAATGAAGATAATAAGCCGTTTAACATGTGCAGTTTTGTGATTCTAGTGCAGTTCAATAACTAAATTTATGATAAATTAATTGGTAAGCAAAAAAAACATGTTGAATATTTTGGCTTCATTCAGCCTTGGCACGTGGGCGACATGCGGGACAAGTGGTAGAAAAAGTACCCTATCGATGACAATAGTAACTCTATTGTCACATCTATTTAGGGGAGTCAGCTTGCTTCTGGAATTACTATTGTCATCGAAAGGTTACTTTTTTCTACTACTTGACCCGCTGTGCCGCTCACGTGCCAACACTGATAAGAGTCAGAAATATTGAAAATTATATTTCTTGCGTAACAATGATTTTATCATGAATTCAATTATTGCACTGCACTCGCATCACAAAACTGCACATTTCGAGCTCTCTGGGAACAGGTAAAAGTCGACACTTGAAAAAGGAGGCCAAAAGATCCTGTTTCTTGGGATGTTTTGCCCTCTAAGTATTGACAAAAATTTTGTATGCTAAAAGTGATCATATCGTTGAATTAGGAAGGCTTTAGCTTCAGGATGGTTCTTTATTAAACAATTTATCGATTTTTGTTGAGCGAGTTGCAATCAAAGGAAGTGAGGGCCTTGACTTCGACGGCAGATTAACCTAACAGATCAGGGGTTGCTCATAAACTTTTTCCCCCTTTTTTAATCACCCTCCCCCCTGTTTTAAAAAAACTTCCCCTTTTCCTCGTTTTTCGCTCAAATTTGAATTGAAATAATAGAACCCAATATGACAATCCAACTATTCCTGGTTAAAAAATACTTTCTTTTAGTGGAAAAGTGTACCATTATATTTTTCTTACGAAATTCATCTCTTTTGTTTAAAACTTTTACTATTTGGTTGAAAATTTAATTATTTTGTTGAAAATGCAATTATTTGGTTAAAAAGTCATCTTTTTGGTCAATGATTCCACTAGTTAGTTGAAAGTTGAAATAGTTGGTTGAAAATTTATTTTTTTTAATCTGAAGATTCATCTATTTGGTTGTAAATTGAGCTATTTTATTGGAAATTTGTTTAATTTTTGGTTGAAAATTTATTTTTAACTAAAAATTCAACTATTCCATTTTTCGTTGATTTTTATTTTTACTTTAAAAATCAACTGTATAGTTGAAAATTTATCTTATTTAGTTGAAAATTTGAGTAATTTGTTAAAGATTTTATTGATAGTAAATTTATCATTTTTTGTAGAAAATTCATCTTTTTGGTTAAAAAATAAATTTTTTGTTTAAAAATTCAACCCTTTGGTTGATATTCTTTTTTTTTAAATTCATCTCTTTGCTTAAAAATTCAACTGAAATTTTTTATCGGATGGTTCAAATTGAACGTCTGGAACATTTATACGTACATCACAAAATAAAATTTGCTACATCATTGTATTGTTTTTTTTTTATATCAGTGGCGAAATATGAGAAAAATCGGGGAATTTCTTTTTTTTAGCCTACTGTGCTGGAAGTTTTTCTTTTAGTCTCACTTTTTAGTCTTTTTCACGTTCAGAAAATAGATATAATTAGTCATTTTTCATACTTTAATAACTTTCAACATCTTGATGGCGGCCAAAAGTGAAATTTACTTTTTTTTTAAATCACGGGTTATCCTAATAGGATATTTCCAATTTCACACATACTTCAAATACAAATTTGAAAAAAATCACTCCTCCCTTCCGTCTTATATTATTTAGGTTTAAAAAAAATTATTACTTTTTAAGAAACCTAACGTAACATTTCTCAAAACCTCCCCCCTGTCCCATCGTGAAAAGATCATAACGGCTCCTTTTGAACCCTCCTATTAAGAAAAATTGGGAAACTTTTCTTTTAGAGATAGCCTTTGAAAATTGATTAAATTAAAGGGCTTGGCATGTGGATGTTCATTAAGAAATAACACTTTTCTATGTTTTAATGTTATGTTTTTGTTATCAGAGATTGAAAAATAAGAAAAATGAGGAAATTCCGTTTCTTGTACCACTGTACCATTATTAAAAATAAAAAATTCTATTTGCCTCTCAACCAATGCAAGATATGGAAAACTCTTCGAAAGCCAAAATTATTTATCTTGAAAAGATCTACAAATTTTTCTCCAACTATTTTTCAATAAGACGGATATTTTTAGCTTCGATTGTGAAAAATGTTTATTAGAAATAAAAAAATTCCATTTTCCGGTCAAAGTATGCAAGATACAAAAAAATGTATTACAAATTAAAAAAAATGGTAAATAGTATATTATGTACCTAGGGGAATAAGAGGGACTTTTTCGACGAGTGTATGTTTTCAGTACATACGAAGTTTTTTATAACAAATGGATGATTTCAGACATTTCTCGAAATTCATTTTTTTAAATTTCCATTAATTTCCGGAAATTCATGAAAATTTTCGGTCATATATGGCAATTGTACCTGTAACTATGTTAAGTATAAGTAAGTATACCATTAAGCCATTTCCCTTTCAGGGTAGGCGTGACACTACCCGATTCGGGTAGTGTTTCTAGGTGGATAGTTTCTTGTAGTAAATAACTACAAGTGTGGGCTCACCACACCCACGATGTGCCAACAGCACGCAGTATTATCGAATGGTCACCCATCCAAGTACTAACCGCGCCCAACGCTGCTTAACTTCAGTGATCGGACGAGAACTGGTTTTTTCAGCGTGGTATGGCCGTTGGTAATTTACCATAAATTACCCAAAATTAATTTTTTTAAATTTCCGGTTTCTGAAAATTTTCAGTCATTCATTGTAATTTTACTGGTAAATATGGTAACTTACCATAAATTATTCAAAATTCATTTTTAAGAATTTCCATGAATTTCCGGATATTTACGAAAATAATTGGTCATTTATGGTAGTTTTACAAGTAAATATGGTAACTCACCATAAATTACCCAAAATTCATTTTTGAAAATTTCCAGAAATTTTTGAAAAATTTCGGTCATTAATGGTAATTTTACAAGTAAATATGGTAACTTACCATAAATTATCCAAAATTCATTGTTAAAAATATTCATAAATTTCCGGAAATTTTCGGTAATTTATGGTAAATAACCACGAAATTCTATTATCTGCAACCAAAATTTCCTCACAGCTTTTACGGTGAGTGAGCCGATAATCGTAAAATGCGAGCTCATGGATGTATAATTTTTATTATTCACCTCTGACCTCACTTTTCAGTCCCCGGGGAGTAAAAAGTACTTTTCACTCCCTGGGGAGTAAAAAGTAGAGCTTTAGCCCTGCTTCATAGGCGTTGAAAAGGGGTGCAATCATGCATGGGTTATAAAAAGTTTTTTTTTCACATATATTATAAAACTTTTCTAGAATTATTACCATATTTCAGTTTGCTAATGTTGACTTAGTTGATTAATATACACTGCGATTGAATATATAGATTTATATTTAGCACTCTTGTTTATCAATTATAACATAATTTTTGGCATGTAGATGTGCATTAAAAATAAAATTTGTTCTATTTTCTTATGGTTCTTCCTGCCATCACCCACATAACAATATCTCTTATATGTGTACCCTTATCCTTCAATAATTTCTTTTTTTAGTCTTATAATTCAAAAAATTGAAATCTCACATGGAAACAATATTTTTTGAAGTTAAGTTATATAAGGGTAAAAATATTCTTTAGCTTGATTCTAATCGACATTCAACAGATTGTGGCTCTCCACTTTCCCCGAACACTTTTCCAATTTTAAAATTTTGAATACCTTTATAGTTAAAAAATGTAGTTAAATCTTCGTAATGACTTGATAGAAAAAGCGAGTTTAATTATCAAAAAGGATAAAATTTGTTTTGTTTTGGAAACTGTTACCGAAGAAGCACGAGGGAAAAGGATTATTTTGTCTTTTAACAACAGCTGATGTTTGAGCATTATTATATGCACGCATTTTTTCCTGCAACTTAAAGCTAGTTATTTTCTCTCTTTTCCGCGATGACCCATTTCGGAACTATAATTATATTAAATATAGAAGTTTGATGGAATCAAAAATCGTATCAGCATTGCTTTGATATGACTATTTCAGACTCGTCTTAATGCATTAACAAGAACCTGTTCACCATTACAGTAAGAAAATATCGTTTTCCGATCACGGCTCTAAAATGATATCTATCTGGGTTTTGAATATTTTATACGATTCACGTGATTCTGCAAATTTAATGTTGTTTTTGAGGATTATGTCTGAAGCAGAAGCTTTGTGAATCCAATAAGTTTATGTAAGAATACATTTATCTCACGGGTATGAATAAGTCATTCAACTGTCAGTAGCAATAAATGTAGCAGATTTGTTTATTCAGTGCACTAACAACAGCTCTTAAGTGAGCGTTTCCAATCGAAGCACGACAGGTCGCGTGGCATGGAGCACGTGCTCAACGAACTCTACGTGAATGAATTATCTATCCCTGAAATTGAGGTAGCAGAACAGGTCGTAAAGAAAAAGCTAACAAGGTTCTAAAAAATTTCTGTGAAATGCACACATGGTCAAAAACGAGAACACGTAATTTCAGTAATTATAGTTTCTGAAAAATCACATATTTTCTCTCCCCAAAACAGTCATACATATGTTAATTGTACTTGTTACTAGCAGGGCTGTCGTGATTTGGTTAACCGCAACAAATCGAAAAGTGAGTTTTCACATCGTTGAATCGTAAAAAAAGATACATCTGAGTATCAAAATAATTTTTTTAAATTGTTAATAACTTTAAAAATAATTATTGCATTACTTGTGGAAAACGCCGGCAACGGCGAAGATTGGCAAGTTTTGATTTCAGAGAGAGCCGTAACTGACGTAAAAAAAAGACGGCTGATTACGGCACAAAAAAATCGAGAAAACACAGTGAAGGACAGTATGTACTTACGGCGCACAGTGGGGTGAAATCGGAAAACGAGATTCAAAATGACAGTTAGAACGCAATTATGCACCGATTTGAGATTTCTTTTGTTGAAAATTTCAGGACTTCATTTTTCAGAAAATGGTGCGAGTAGATTTTTTAGTTTTTTGTTTATTTAATTTTTATGTTAATGCAAACAGTCAAAAACATGTCGATTTTTTTAATTTCATTTTTTATCTTCTAGACAAAATTTGTCTCATACTTCTCGTCCCTTGGATTTAATGCACAGCGGTATGTGGAAGATGAAAAAATTGTTAACTTGCGAAGTTAATTGTTATAAACAAATTGTATTAACAAATACTCGACATTAGGGGTTATTCCTCTTCAAAGTATGTTTTTGCTCTGAAATCACTGGATTTCATCGTTAGGGTGATACGTGGACATTAAAATTTGAGAAGAAATGTTATTTGTTTATGTTATAAACAAATTATATAAACAAATTCACATTTTGGGCGTTTTTAGACGAAAAGAACCCGTTTTTTCTTCTGATCTTGTTGCAATTATATTGCTAATGATGTTTTCTGAAAAAAAAAACATTTGGCCACTCATAAATATTTGTTTGTTTTATAAACAAATTATATAAACAAATGCACATTTTGGGCGATTTTAAGCGAAAATAAACCGTTGTTTCTCCTGATCTTGCTAAAATTATATTGCCAATAATGTTTTCTGACCAATTTTTTGCCACCTATCAATATTTTTTTATTTTATAAAGAAATTATGTAAACAAATGTACATTTTCGGCTTTTTTAAGCGAAAAGAAATCGTTTCTTCTTCTGACCTTGCTGAAATTATATTGCCAATGATGTTTTTTGAAAAAATGTAGCCACCGATCAATATTTATTCATTTTATAAACAAATCATATAAATAAATTCACATTTTGTGCGTGTTTAGGCGAAAGGAAATCGTTCTTTCTTCTGACCTTGCTGAAATTATATTGCCAATGATGTTTTTTGAAAAAAATTTTGTCATCCATCAATCTTTTTTCATTGAGTTATTGAGGTAGTTCAGAGGTCTGTTTTTTAATTCTGAATCTTTTTCATGCTCATTTTGCATAACATTATTCATGATAAAATGGAGTTCTGATCGATCTTAATTTTTAAAAATTTTTAAATAGAGACACTAAACAAATGATTCGTTTCCAATCTCCAGGGTTTGTTTATGCATATTTTCTGATTTCTTTCAATTGAGTCTAAATAATTTTTACCTCAATTTTTTGAAAGAAATCTTTTTATTTAAAAAATTTTGTAAGAAGAATGCACTAAATATTAGCAATTTTAGAAATTTTTATAAAAATTATTGGATTGTTTCTTTTTCCTATTTGTGAAAATGTAATAAGCTAAATAGATTGGTTTTGAATCACCCACAAATATTTGTTAATTTTATAAACAAATTATGTAAACATAATTTAAACAAGACTACAAGAAAGAAAATTGTTCTTCTGCTTATAAATGTCTACAATGTGTATTGTTTACGTAATTTGTTTATAAATTTTACGAATTCCACCCTATCACAAAATGTTGTCAAAGAACATCACTCAGAATATGATTTTAACAAGACTAGATGAGGGAAAGATTTTTTCTGCCTATAAACGCCTAGAATGTGCGTATAGAATGTTTACTTAGAATGTTTACCTAATTTGTTTTTCAAATAAACAAATAGTGAGGCATAACAAAATTGTATCTGGGAAATTCTTTGTCAATATACTTTACAAAATAATAAAAGAAGAAACGATTTTTTTTGCCTATAAATATCTGCAATGTACATTTGTTTATATAATTTGTTTATAAAATAAATCATGAGCAATGCTTGGCAACATTTTTCTATAGAACATCATTGGCCATATAACTTCAACAAGATGAGAAGACAAAACTATATCTTTTCGCTTAAGAACGGCTTATATGTGAAGTAATTTATATGATTTGTTTATAAAATAAGCAAATATTGATGCATGACGAACTTTTTTCAGAAAAAATCATTGGCAATATAATTTCAGCAAGGTCAGAAGAAAAAACGATTTCTTTTTGCTTAAAAACGCCCAAAATGTGCATTAGTTTACATAATTTGTTAATAAAATAAACAAATATTGATAGGTGGCAAAAAATTGGTCAGGAAAAATTATTGGCAATATAATTTTAGCAAGATCAGTAGAAAAAACGGTTTATTTTCGCTTAAAATCGCCCAAAATGTGCATTTTTTTATATAATTTGTTTATAAAACAAACAAATATTTATAAGTGGCAAAATTTTTTTCAGAAAACATCATTAGTAATATAATTGCAACAAGATCAGAAGAAAGACGGTTTTTTTCGTCTAAAAACGCCCAAAATGTGCATTTGTTTATATAATTTGTTTATAACATAAACAAATAACATTAATTATCAAATTTTAGTGGCCACGTATCATCCTAACGATGATATCCAGTGATTTCACGGCAAAAACATACTTTGAAGACGAATAACACCTAATGTCGAGTATTTGTTAATACAATTTGTTTATAACAATTAACTTTGCAAGATAACAATTTTTTTAACTTCCACATACCCCTGTGCATTAAATACAAGGGACGAGAAGTATAAGAAAAATTTTGTCTAGAAGATAAAAAATAAAATTCAAAAAATCGACATGTTTTTCGCTGTTTGCATTAACATACAAATTAAATAAACAAAAAAATGAAATATCTACTTTCAACATTTTCTGAAAAATTTGGTCCTGAATTTTTTAACAAAAAAAATCGTAAATCGGTGCATAATTGGGTTATAAATGTCATTTTGAATCTCGTTTTCCGATTTCACCCCACTATGCGGCGTTCTCCGGAATTATCCAACCCCGAAAAAAGTTTTGTATTTCAAGAAACAGCGTAATTGCATTTATTTATTTATTATAAGTTGCAAAATGCCAAATTACTATTGAAAGTCTGTATTTTTTATAATAATTAGCGGTATCAAAGTAAAAAAAGTTACATTACGGAAAAATGTAATAGGTAAAAAATAATTTTTTGAAAATTTTTTCGGTTGTTTAAAGTGAAAAAAATAACTTGGAAATTTTTAAAGGAAATTAATAAAATTGTATTAATAACCAACAACGGTGTTCCTGATCTAATTACCTCTATTAAGAGGATCTCATCATAATTTATTTAAGTGTAAAAATTTGGTAAATTCATTATTTAATATTTGAATTTATGCAAAAAACTTAGTGATTGATTCCAGAATTTACATTCGAAAAATGTATTTTGTAATATTTTTTTAATCGTTTGTTAACATCTCTTTGATTATTATCATCCAAGTATGTTTGAAATGTTTTCATTTTCAATCAAAAATTTCGAATTTTGCTGTTACTTAATACATTCGGAATTTATGTAAATTTGATAAATAAACATGAATTAATTCCGCTAGAATTTTATATTATTCGTTATTCATGAAATTTAATATCAAGTTATAATATTATTATCTGTATTTTCGGTTGAAAAACACGTTCCAATTTCAATGTATTGAAATTAATAATACTAGTATTTACTTGGCTGATTCAAAGAACAGCTTGAAAACATAAATAATTATTCATATCATTATTAATATTAATAATAATAAAAAATTCTCCAATTTCAAATATTTAAAATTGAAATTCGTTAATTTTGAAAAATTTTCAATTATAAATCTTCAAAACTGAACTATTGAAGAAAATGTTAAAATTACAGTCCTTCAGAATACAAGTTTTAATAACGGAATAAGTTGCGAATCTATATTTCTAAAATGCAATCATTTTTAATTGTGACTCTTCAAAATTGTACAATTTGGAACTGTAAATTTTCAAAATCGAAGATTTCCTAATTTAAGAAATAAACCATTAAAAATTATAAAAGTTTTATGTTTTACAAAGCAAAATTCTGTAATTTTGATGATTTGCATGTGAAATATCGTCAATTTGGAAGATATGAAACTTAAAACTCTTGGTTTTTGATTTTCAGAATCATCAAGATTCCAGAATTTTTATTTATACATCTTTAAAATTGAAGACAAACTACAAATTGAATTTCATTCCTATTGAAAAAGAAAATTGCTTAACAAACATTTTATTGCCATTTTTGTCGTTTTTCCACAAATTTAATTTGTTTATTTTCAATGTACTTTCTACGATTTAAACTAAAGAGACGCACACCGGCGTAAGGTGGTTCTACGCACATTTGTAGATATAATTTAGGCGAAATATTTTATTAAATAAAATTTTATTGTAGCTGGTGTCCTTTTTGAAAAAAGTTAATTTTTCCATTTTTAATATATTATTATAACAAGAGTCCATAAAAAATGTGTACACCTTATTTTATTGAATAACTTCTGTCTTTCTATTTTATTTCGTCTCTTGTGTCGTTTTTCAAAAAAAAATTTTTATCCTTATTGTTTATGCTTGAAAGAAAATCTACTAGTCAGATTATTTTTTTCATAGCTTGTGTCGTTTGTCCAAAAATTTAATTTTTTGTTTTGTTTTGCAATATCCAAAATTGTGTTTTTAATGTTGTTTTTTATGCATAAAACAAAAACTATGCGTCACTGTTCAAATAAAAACAATACCTTCTCATTATGGTGACAGTGTTAAAATAGAAACTTCCAACAATTGTTATTTACGAAAATAAGAAAATATAAATTAATTATACTCATTCAGGGTCCTAATACGCTACATTTTCACATATTATTTTTTATTTAAAAAATTTTGATTCTAAAACCTACGGTCTACACCAACTAAAAGACTTTAGTCTTCATTTCTTCCTGGAGAAAGAATTTTGAAAAATATTTCAATTTCAAGGAATCAGCGTTTGAGGGTAAACGATGTTTTTGTTTTTTAATTAAAAAATCTAATTAACGTCTTTTTTTGTAATGAAAATTCATTTTGTTTAGAATTATTAAAAAATAAATCAAAAATTTGTAAAAAATGGGAAAAAGTTTAGAACTTTCGACTTAAGGTATTTAAGAGAATTTTTTAATTTTAAGGGTGGAAAAGGGGATGGATCCCTGAAAAAGGCGACTAGGATTTTTAAAAATGGTGCGAATTGTATAAAACCTAATTCTAAATATATATTGTTTAGTCACAGATTCTAAATATCGCATCAAAAGTTACCAATTCAAAATAGCGTATTCAATGTGACAATAGTTTTTAAAAATGATTAGATTTGTATCATACTCAGTTTGAAGATAATTACTGATCCAAAATTGTGACCAGCATTCAAAAAAATTATCCGATTGGTATAAAACTGATTTGCAAGCAATTTTTGAGTCACAGATTCCAAATACTTATTAAAAATTTTTTTTAATCTAGGTAGCCATTTTGTATCAGTGATTATTGATTTTTTAATTTTTTACACAATGTTTGGATGTTTAGCTCAAAAAGAGCCTATAAAATAAGTATTAAAATTCAGAAATATAGAAATTCCCTTTTTCCAAAATTTGGATGAGGGAAATTTCAAACTGTGACGAAATTTGACTTGAAACTGAAATTTTTGTTTAAACGCCTTCTTCTAATTCAGAATTGAAATTATTTTCCAAAATACCTGTTCCGTGGCATAAATGCCTAGTTCGAAGTCAAATTATAATTCTTTACGGAAACTTCCTGTTCTAAAGTGAACCTGAAATCAAAAGTGTAATTCTTTACTGACATTCCCAGTTCTATCTCTGAATTGTTATTTTTTTTGAAAATTCCCCGTTTCTGTTTAAAATTCGAAATTATAATTCTTCACGAAAATTCCTTCTCCCAATTGTCAAAACGATATTTCTTCACTTACGTTCTATGTCACAACATAGAATTATAATTCTTTCCGAAAATTCCGTGTTTCAAATCAGGATAATTGAAACTCTTTGCGTGAATCTGTTTTTATATTGATTTTTCAAATCCCTTTCTCAACTCAGAATTATAAGTCTTTTAGAAAAAAAGCTGTCTCGAATTGTAAATGATAAGTCTTTACTGAAATACTCTGATACAACTCAAAATTATAATTCTTTTAGAAAATTCACTGTTCAAAATCAGAATTTAAATTCCTTTGAAAAAGGTACTGTTCCAACTCAGAATTAGAGTAATAAAAAATGTAAAAACACTTTCAATTTGCATATTAGTACATTGGAGAGAAAAATTCTGGTCACTGAATCACATTCCCGGTCATTTCCCGTTTTTTCCGATTTTCCGTAAATAATCTAAACTTGTTCGCATTGACCTATCTAAATAATCAATCATTCGCCTTAAAGGTATGACCTCAATTAGTTTTGGTATTGAAATCAAATATGTTTTGACATTTAAACCTAGACATATATAATGTTCTGCTTCGCAGAAGCAGTTTATTGATGCTGAACAAATATGTAATTTAGTTCAGCTGCTTTGAGAATACAACCATTGGGTTCTTATATGTACTCGGCTTCAATTGAGTTCACCTAATGCGTTTTCCAGTAAAAGAAACCTGTACCTCACGCTTGGTTGCATTCACTCTTATTCAAGCATCGCCCCTAACATCACCCTCGAATTTCGAAACCGTATGACATCGGACATTGATCTGAATTTCGTACCATCTGACACTTAATGGGATTCCTGCACATAAGTTTGAGTGTCAGTCAAGTCAGGCTGTACAGAACAATGAACCCCTGGATTGTCGATTGATCTCACATTTGGGAAGCCAACAAGTGTCATGTAAATGAGACAAATCTTCATTATTCCTACATGCACTGAAGAAATGAGATCTAAGAAAATAAATATATCGTGAGGGTTACATTTTCAATAGTTCATTTTATTACATTTTTAGAAGAGATAACTGTCATTGAAGGTTAAGACTTACTGTTTACAGCTAGTAAAGTTGATCTTGTAAAACCAACTTAGTCTACTGTTGCAACAACTATTACTCATTTACGTTGAAAACATGTTAAAATAATTCACAATGCTGAAATAATCGACGTAAATACTAGTTTTGTCCGAAAAGTATCCGACCTTATATTCTAACTTTACACCTTGTTGTGCTATTTTCAAAAACAGGCATTTTCCATTGGGGGGGGGGGCTCTGCCAGGCCCTTCACAAAATGACATGGACTTGCGAATCTTAAGTCGACTACTGCACGCAGTTGCATAAATGTCTAACCACGTACGCGTCGCTTTTCAGGATGACGGAACGCACCGAACGTGACCCTCGATCTGGAAGGCCCTCAACAACCAAAACACTTCAACATGTAGAACGAGTGCGAATTACTGGAAATCATCGCTTGACAATGAGAGAGATAGACGAAGACCTCGGGATTCCAAAAATTATTGTTTCAGAAATGTTGAGCCAAGATTTGGGGATAAGCCGCGTGGCTGCAAAATTCGCTCCACGCTTGCTGACGGAAGACCAAACGAATTATCGAGTGGAAGTCGCCCATGAAAATTTGGGATCAATCAGAAACAATCCGGAAATGTTCAGAAAGTTCATTACTGAGGATGAGTCATGGGTTTATGGCTATGACCCTGAGACAAAGGCCCAATCTTCGCTGTGGAAGACCCGTGGATCCCCGAGAGCGAAGAAAGCGCGCTGGAGTCGGGGCAACATCAAGGCAATGCTCTCTGTCTTCTTCAGCCAGGGAGGTGCTGTGCACCATGAAAAGGCTTCAAACGATAAGATGGTAATTAAAGAGTATTATCAAGAAGTTCTGAAGCGATTACATGAAGCAGTAAGAAGGAAATCGCCTGATTTGTTGAAAAATTGTGACTGGGTCATTCACCGCGACAACGTACCTGCCAATTTATCGCAGCTTCCTCAGAAATTTCTGGTGAAGCACGGCCTTCCACGACTTTGGCAGCCCTCATACAGTCACGACCTGGCTCTTTCTGATTTCTGGCAATAAAAAGAATTGGATTGATAAATCATCGTTTTCTGTTACAATTGAACCATATATTGGT
Source organism: Andricus curvator (assembly GCA_932195095.1). Lineage (NCBI taxonomy): Eukaryota > Metazoa > Arthropoda > Insecta > Hymenoptera > Cynipidae > Andricus > Andricus curvator. Next base: position 142,842 of record CAKNYM010049882.1, read on the forward strand.
TTACAAATATCATCTATTCTCACATTACCTGGTATATGAAATTAATTAATATTTCCTTCTCATATGTTCAATGAAAATTCTCAAAAATCAGTATTACAGGATGTCAATTTTTTTTTCAATTTATCATTTTGAGATAAGGCCATTTGATCGATACTTGCTCTACAAAGATTTTTAATTACAGCTAAAATTTGTACAGCAAACTTTACATTTTCAATATGAGAATAATCTCTTAACGTTCTATCTACAATTTTTAATCCCAGATGATAATATCATATTCTCTTTTATGCATCACATTCTAAACAACAATAACAAATTAGGAGTATTTGATATATTAAAAAATGAAGGAGAAATTACAAAAATAATTTTTGAAAAATAACTTGTATTGAAACTTTCTGGACTTTTTAGTAAGAATAATAGGTGGGTACTTATAATATTATTAGAAATTAAAAATGATATATATTCACTTATGAAATATAGAAATTGAAGGATTTATACGGAATTAATTTATTTCTTAATTTAAAAATTCAAATCACCATTTTTCAATTAGTAGGAAAACGTTGAATTTGCATGTATACGTCAGTTTGACATTTTATAAAATTGTCTTTCTTTATAATAAAGTTGTTGATTATTTAAGAATGCTTCAATTTTCACACAAAGTATGAAATATTTTAATTAAAATCTTGAAGTTTGAATTTATTCATTTTTAATGGTTCCAATTAGAAAGCACACCATTTTAAAAGTTTTTAGAATAATTAAACTTTACAGGTTCACGATATTCAAAATTATTAACTTTTTCATGATAAAATTGACAGTGAGTTTTTTACGTAAATCACATTTTTTGGTAAAAAAAATCTATTCAATCACTCTGAATGTCACACGTTATGATACTTAATAATATTTATTATCTTGAAAATGTCTATCATTTTAATTTAAAAATTTAGCTTTAAATGCGAAATTCTAAAACAGTTTAATTTTTTAGGACTTAAAACTGAATTTTTTTGCTTCGAAAGCTTCTGTACGAAAATATATATTCTTTAATTTCTTAATTTTTGGTTGTTTTTAATTTCACATTTCACAATGATGTAGTTTCAAATTCAAATATGAAAAATGCTTAGACAATTATTTCACTACTGAATCTTTCAAAATTGTAAAATTTCATATTGAAAGCCTTGATAGTCAGTTTTATAATTAATAACTTTAGACCAAAAGATTTTGAATTGTTTGATTTCAATTGTAGACAGTTTTAAATTTGATAATTATAGATTTAAATATTCTGAATTGTTTTGATTCAATTTTAAACCAAAAATTAAACTGTTTTTTTAATTCTTCGTGATCATAGAATATAAGATTGAAAGAGTTGATATTTGCACAATTTTTATTTTAAAGAACTTGTAATTGAATAATTTTGAATTGAATTCCTCCAGAATAAATTATAAATAATTTAAAATTTAATTATTTTTATTCAAAAAAGTTCCAAAATATTAAAGCATCATAGCGATCATCTTCTGTATTTTTTTTTTAATTTTCAATGCAATATTTAAAAATTGTCCGATATTTAATTGAAGATTTAAAAAATTGAATTATTTAAAATTGAAAAATATTAGATTAGAAGATTTCAAGAATGAGTACTAATTGTGAATACAGTATTAAATACCAAACGATGTAAAATTAAAAAGTTTAAATTGAGCTCTTCAAAATCAAAATAGATAAAAACAGAACTGTCTGAAACTGTTATTAGTTTGAATTTTTTGATTAAAATTCAAATGTTCGAATTTAGAAAAGTGGTATCAGCAATATAAACATTTTTAATTTTTAAGTGATTTAAATTCACATGAAGTAATTGAAATTTTAAAGAGTTTAAGTATAAAAAAAAGTTCAATATCATAATTCTTGGTAATTAGACATTTTTGCGGTTTAAAATAAAATTCGGATTCGTTTAATTATCAACGTTCCAAAGAAATTTTTTTTTCAAATTTTACTGTTCCCTATTCAAAATGATTCGATTTTGAACGTTTTTTGAAGAATAATTCAAGTTTGAAGATTTATAATTTAAAATTTTCCCATCTTTATTGGTGTAAATGACGGAGAAATGTATTTCTTGATCTTAGACAAATTTATCTAATCAATTTCTCTAATAAATGGTCATTGTTTTTATGTAATGAAAATTTCAAATTTTAGAATTTCAGAAGCTTTGGCTTTGACGCATTAAATTTAGTTTTCAATTTTAAATTGTAAAATTTTAATCGCTTCGAATTTAAAACTATTCAAATGCAAAAGTTAACAAATTTTAATTATTTAAATTTAAATGCTTTTATTACAAAATAATTCAATTCCTCTGACTTTTAAATGATCCAGTATACCAAATTTGAATTTTATACTGTTCGATTCCAAAAGGCGTTCCTAATAATATTGGGTGTTCTCAGGGGTACGGAAACAAAAAATGTATGGATGTGGTAAGAAAGCGCGTTTAGTATACATAAGATTGCGTATTTCTATATCCTTGTATGATGAGGGTGGCTTCTAGAAGTTCCTAGGGGCGTGGGATCTGTCTAGTGGGCGTACTCAAAAGGGCGTGGCCTAAAAAATTATTGAATAGGTTGTAAACGCGTTTTACTTTCATCAATTGAACAAGAATAGTGAACAATTCTTAGTCCTGATGTTTTTCCAAAATAATAATAAATAATTCGTTCCTGTAGTTCTTCCTCTTTCTAGAGGAGTGTATAGTGAATAGAAGGCGGTGCTTGTTTTCTGTATTACGATGATTTTCTGTGGAGGCGGAATTTCCCCACTGAGGTACTAAAAGATTTAAAATTGGGGGCGGTCAGGAGCGTTCTTAGATAATTTCCAAAGGCGTTCCCAAGGATGTGGCAAATAATTAATGTGAGGGGCGTGGTAGGAAGATGTGTCCAGTAGAGCTTTTTTATGGGCGTGTCTCGTAGGCGTTTCTAAGGGCGTGGGCGTATTCAAAAGGCGTTTCTAACGGTTTTTCGAAGTAGATATTCAACAGGCGTGACCTTAAAATTCCTATATAGAGATGAAAGGGGGTTTTACTTCTATGAATTAAATGAGAACAGCTGAATTTGTGAAAGTGTAACGTATAAGGTGCAGAATGTTACTGACCACAGCCCCTACAACATTAGTGAACATTGGGACGTCCAGGGAAGTATAAGAAATGTCCTGAATGGCTCTCATATCTCACCAATGTGCCGGATATGTATCACCCTCAGTGAATGCATGGGGTTTGCCTTTGCTCCGTCATTGCAAAGCTATCTATCTGTCCATCGAGGCATGCGTACCTCTTCTGCGTATAGAAGGACGGCCGACCAATATAATGGACTTGGGCGTAATGCACCCAGATCCCTTTTCATTATTTTATGGTAATAATATCGGCTACCAGCCTATCCCCTCCTGCTATCATTCTCCTCTCAGACCACTCCGTCCGACTCTTCGTATACATATAAGAAGACGAAGTCCCTCGTCCTCTCCAATTGGCGGGACCGATCCTCTTCGCACAATGCGGACTTCGATCGAACCTCAGTCTGCCTTCAAGGTATTGATTTCTACAAGGGAGAAGGAAATTTCGCTACGCGATGTTGAAACTTTCATCAGCGCGATGAAATAGTGATTCGCGTTTTTTTTCAAACACTTTATGGTGTACGAGGTTTTTCGAAAAAATCGACTTTCGATTTTTAGTGATCGATCCTTCCAAATTTGCTTGTTTTCCGGGAAGAGCAATTCACTTTTCTCAAATCGTTTAACATTAACCCTTGCCCCTGAGCTTTTGACATTAATATGGGGTTGTAAATGGAAAAAGCTCGCTTTTCAAGGAAATGAAAAAAATAAGTACTTCCCTTAACTTTTTGTAAATTGAAGTTTAGTCACCTCTTAAAGAATGTTCATAGAATAATTTCCACCCAATAAATTTTAATTTTGATCTGACCCTATTCTCCTTCAACTCCCTTGTATTGTGCTTAGAAAATAACCCAAAAAATGCAAAATAGCAGTTTTATGTACTATTTATGCAACAGACGGTGTTTTTGTGAATTTTTTTAGCATTAAATAATTTTATTCGATAAGCGACAAGTTTCATAGAATTTTGTAACTAATTTTTCAATTGAAGCGTGCTCTACAACCGTGCATTATACGCTATTTGCCATAAGGATCATTTTGTGCCTATATTAACATATGAGATAACCATAATGTCAAGTGGCGCGTTATGTATTGTTGCATAGCACGCTTCAATTGTTTAAACAATTATTGTTAGTTTAGACACATCTTTTCCCAATAAATCGTGAAAAATTATTTTTTAGGATTAATGATACAGGTGATAAATGTCAAGAAAACTATCTTTTGTTTAACATATTTCCTAATTGTTTAAACAATTCATATACTCAGTTTGCTATTATTTAAGAAATTAATATCAATTACTCACGTTGAAAAAGTTCCGAAAAATACCGTCTTTAGCATATGTTTCGCATAAAACTGCTATTTTGCATTTTTTTGACATTTTCCGGACACAATACAAGGGGATTGGAGATGCTAAAATTGAAAGTAATTGGGTGAAAATTATTCCTTGTACATGTCTCAAATTTTTCCAAATTCTTTTGCAATTTTTACTTTGCTCAACTGGAATTGACTTGAAATTCCCTTTAAGTCTCAGAGGTTTTTTTTATATTTATTTTTTGCAAAATTAAATATTTTCGGTTGGTCGAGATACAAAAGAAGCAACAAATCTTGACTTATTTTGTATTTAAGCCTGGACTTAAATTTCTTTCTTTTAAATTGCGATTCGTTCGGGGAATTATGCTTATCCTCTTTTTCCAATTTGATCGAGATCTTGTTTTGGATTTGTTTTGGCTCACTTATATCTCACTTTGGCTAACGTTTCATCCTATTCCAGCCAATATTTGAAAAAGAGATTTTCAGGAGTACAGGTTTTTTGAGATCAATAAGGGAATTTCCATTAATTACGTAAAGATAATTTTTGAAATTGACCCCCCCCCCCCCCTGCAGTGTGAGGATTCCAAAGAGTTTGGTGACCTCTCCCCCTTCTTATGTAAGATTTTATATTTTTTACTCAATAAATCAATTATTTCCACAATATTTTAAGGAACTTGAAGGACTTATAGCCACGGATTTTAGAGGATTTTGTAAGATTTCAAAAGATTTAAAGAAATTTCGTCGAAGGATTTCTGAATATTATGAAGGATTTTAAGGGATTTTCAGGCATTTTAATGGTTGCAGTACAGAACTAGATAGTCAACAAAATCGGAATTTTTCAGGAGAGCGGAATAAAATTCTTTAAAATCTAAATCACCATTTAAAGGTAAAACAAAACTTTACTCCCGAGCTAAAGTGTTTCACAATTAAGACCAAAAATGTATGATCGAAAAAAAATTCAGTTTTGAGGAAGAGAATATGAAAGTTTTCAACCTCAAAGTGACAGGAACCTAAAACTGGAACAGGCTCGGTTGCGAATAACGATAAAAAGTGCAATTTTCAGTTTAAACAAAAAATAAAAACTGTCTTCTGAGATGTTGAGTTGCTAAAATAAGATGAGTTTGATTAGAACAAGTTAACTAATTCAGAGTAAATCATTCAAGAATTCGGACGTTCAAATTTCATGTATTTGAAAATCGAATTTTGATAGCGACTAAAAATTTTCAATGTCAAAAAATAATAACAACTAGCTCCGGAGATACGGGGAAGCTAAATAATAATAAAAAAGTTTTCATCCAAAAAATTATTCTGTTGCTGGAAAATAAAAATTTAATGTGGCGGCATCACACTCTGACATACAAGTTTTCGATGAAATATGTATGAAGAGAAGAAAGGTGTATCTATGTTTATTTACAAATAAATAATTACAATTTTAAGAAATATCATTTCTGATTCCAGGGATAAAATTTAAGTTAAAAAAACCTTATAAAAGTGGCTTTTTGTATAAAATGAAGATTTAAGATTTTAAGTTTGAATTAGATTGATACTTTGGTGCTGAAGAAAGTGGCAAACAGTTTTATTTAAGAGCTTTTTTTAAAAAATAAGCATTTTATTATTTTATGGTATTGAAAAACTTTTAAGACGAGAAATATGGTCAGAAAAAGGTTTTAAAAAAAGGTAAAAGGTTAGGAAATTAAAAAAAGAAGAAGAAGAAGATGGGGGACAAGTACAGAGTCAGCTATCTGGTTTTGAATCATCAATATTTTTATTTTACTATATTAAAAATGAGATTTCGAAGAAATCCTTTAAACAAAATATGTATTAGATTCTTAAATTAGGATTCCAATTAATTTCAATGATTTCAAAAGTTTTCACGAAATCTCAAAGAAGTTTAAGGGATTTCCATAGTTTTTAAATGATTTTAAGGGACTTCCTTGGAGCTCAATCGTTTTAAAGAGATTTTAAGAGATAATGTACGATATCCATGGAATTCAATGGATTTTGAGGAATTTTCACACAATTCAAAAAATGTCAAGGAATTTACAAAGTTTCTGAAATAATTCACAGAATTTCAAAAGATTGCAAAGATTTCCAGGGATTCAACGAGATTTCATGAAAGGTATACAGTGTACACCAGATTTCAAGAATTTCATACTCCTCGAATCTATATTTATTGGACGTATATAATATAGAATATTACTGAATAAAAAATGAATAAAACAAATAATGGTATAATATGTGCATATGTTCTTTTAAATAATTATAAAGAAGAAACTTGATAATTTCATATTTTCATGACCTACTAGTATTAAGACTTGACTTGGAACTGACAGGGGACAGATCCCTGAAAAAGGCGACTAGGATTTTTAAAAATTATGCGAATTGTATAAAACTCAATTCTGAATATATTGTTTAGTCACAGATTCCAAATATCGCATCAAGAGTTAAAAATTCAAAATAGCGTATTCAATGTGACGATAGTTTATACAAATGATTCGATTTGTATCAAACTCAGTTTGAAGAGTTATCTGGACTACATATTCCAAATATTGTATACAAAATTAAAAATTGATAATTACTGATCAAGAATCTAAAAAAATAATAGGAATTAATATTTCTTTTGTTCCGAGTAATAATGTTGCATAGTTGCCAGTAATGCAATTTTGAATACCGGTTACTTGAGCAATTTGCAACATTGCAATGAAATTTGGGCACGAGAGCTAATTCCAGAAGCCACGAAGGATACCGAACATTCGATCTGGAATCTCTGGCTGTTGGACTGGAATCAAGACTCCATCTAATCCAATCAAGGATGGTAATTGCGTGCGTAGCTCTGGGCTAGTAAAGCCATTGGGACTATAAGGCTGCTGTTTGGAATCTCGGAGGGTGAGTCACAGCTTAACCGGGTGGTCCTAGTTTGCACTCTAGTCTGCTATGTATTGCAAGCGTTTTGTCAACAAATTGACTAATTACTGCATATAGTGGCCTCCCAGATGATAAACGTTATTCTGCCCTCAATTATTCAAACAATCAACTAATAAAATTGTACAAATTGAGTTTTTGGATGGTAAATACTCTCTGATTGTTACGTCCAGGAAACAACAATTAATAGTATTACTGAAGGAAAGAACCTTTTCGCTTCAACTTCATTCAGACAATTTTATTAAAAATTCGGTATGACTTTCCGAAATCAGACCGATTCCTTCATCAGATAGGGTATTGATAAAATATATGTATAAAAGAAAAATAAGTGTCGAGAGAGATTGGCTGACAGAGAATAAGGTGTAGTAAAATACAATACTTTTAAAACATAACAAATAATAAAGGAAGGTCTAACAAGTTTGGTAAGAAATTGTCCTAAACACGTCGTTGATAGTTTATGTAAGAAGTCATTAGAATAGAAAGCATGGTTCCGGGTCCTCACCGGATAAAAATGCGTGTATAAATCTGTAACAATAATGTTCTAATCACTAAAACTAAAATTGTTGATGATCATATCATGATTTTTATTTTTGTGCGAAGAAACAAATTTTTCTTTGTTTTTAGGAATTGCAATAGGAGCATTTTGTGGTGTTTGTCCAAATTTGATCGTTGAACTCTTGTTTTATTTTCAGGAATTCTATACATCATATCATGGTCTTTGGATCTTGTTCTTAAAGGTATTAAAGGCAGATGGCAACATATTGACAATAATACTGAAATTCCATTACATGAATTTAAGGAAGGATCACTTCTTTAATTCACTCTACCTTCTTTTCATTTGATAAAAAAGTACTATAGAGAGACGTTTGGCAGCACTATAAAGGAGACCTTTTTCAGCTATTTTGACTGAAATCGTTATGCAAGGTCTTGAAACGAATGTCTTAGGTAAATTAGACTTTCAATTTCCGGTTTGTTTTCGCTACGTAGATGATACCTTCCTTATCCTTCCTAAAGATAACATTGACTTCATAATATCACAATTCAACTCATACCACAGTAGATTGCAATTCACTTAGAAAATTGAAAACAGTAGATCCATTAGTTTCTTGAACCTTCAACTTATTAGAGATGACAATAACTGTATTACTACTAACTGGTCTAGAAAAGCGACATATTCCAAAAGATTTTTTAATTTTTCGTCTAATCAACTTATCCAACATAAAAATACTATGGAAGACGTCTGTTTAACGTAGAGCTTCTCATGACTCAGAAGTAAATATTGCATTTTGGTTGAAGATTTATAATTTTAGTAGAAAATTCATCTCTTCGGTTAAGAATTGAACTATATTTTTCAAAATATTCTTTTCTGGGGCAAAAATTAATTTTTGTAACTAAACATTTAACTAACTGGATGAAGACAAAATTTTTTGTTAAAATTTGATATTTTCTGTTTCCTTAATTGAAAGTTAATTTTATTAAATAAAAATTTAACTATTACATTTCTGGTTGAAAATTGATTTTTTTCAGAAATTCAACTATTTGGTTGAAAATCTATGTCGTTTGTTGTAAATTTGTCTTTTTGGGAGAAAATTAATTTTTTTGGTTAAAAATTCAACTGCTTGGTCAAAAATGTATGTAATTTATTGAAAAATTCTTTTTTGGGTTAAAACAAATTTTTTTAACCTAAAATTTAACGACTTGACTGAAAATTATATTTTTTTTGCTAAAATTTCATATTTTTAGGTTGAAAATTCAACTGTTTTGTAGAGAAAATTCGTCTTTTTGTTTTTTTTCAACAGTTTGGTAGAAAATCCCACTGTTTTGCAGAAGATTCGTTTTTTAATGAATATAAATTTCTTCGAATGATAATATTGAACTATTCCATTCCTTGGAGATTTAATAAAATCCTTAAAATCTTGTGAAATTCCTTGAAATACTTTAAAATCCCCTGAAATCGCTATAAATTCCATAAAATTTTATTTCATGCAATTTATTGACCAAAGTTCACTAGAAACTCCTTGAAATATTTGGAAATACTACAAAATTCTTCAAAATTCCTTGACATCTTTGAAAAAAGCAAAAATCCTCTAAAATCTCTTTAAGTGTTTCGGAATTATTCGGAATTACTTGAAATCCAAGGAATTCTTTTTAATCACTTAAAAACCGATGAAATCTTTCTGAATTAGTTCAAATATTTAGAAATTCAATAAATGCTGTTTAAAAGCCTTAAAATCCGTGGAAGTCGCTTGAAATCTGTTAAAATCCTTTGGAAACACAGGTGAAAAAGTTATGCAGTTTATATATAGTGAACAAAACACTGATATTTTTATTTGTTTTATACAGAAAAATTTATAAAACAAATAAAAAATATCATTTTCTTATCTTCTATATATAAATTATATATCTTTTTCATCTGAGACCTCTATAATCTCCTGATATGTTTGAAAATATTCAAAATCCATGAAAATTCTCTGGAATTCAACCTAAATTAAACTATGAATCCCTATCAATTTTAAAATCCTTTAATCTTGTGAAATTCCATGAAATTCTTTGAAATCTTTTGAAATCTGTAAAATCGATAGGAATCCATTCAATTTGATATAATTTAATTATATCTTTAAATATTTTGAAATCCCTTGCATTTTTTCAAATCTTTTTAAAGTAGTTAAAATATTTGGAAATCTTTAAAATGTCGTAAATTTTTTACGAAATCTGACGAAATTGCTTACAATCTATAGAAATCCTGCGTTAAATAAATAAAAAAATTATACGTTTGTACGTTCTTGATTTTCGCATTAACTCTTTTAATATTTTAACATTCTTAATTTCTATACTGATTTTCTTATAATGATTTTCTATGATATTTTTTTCAAGAATCAGAAAAAATGATAAGAAATTCATTATAGGAAAATCATTATAGACCTATACTGAATTTCCTATAAGATTTTTTCGTCTGAGGGATTACAAGGTATTCTAGAAGAATTCATGGGATTCCAAATGATGGCATGGGATTGCATGACATTGCATAAGATTGCAGAGAGAGTGTACATTTAGGGTGGGTCGAAAATAAATACTTTTGGAATTCGAAATTGATACAACGCGGAAAAGTAGCGTATTGGGGTCCTAAAAAAGTATAATGTTTAAAATACAAGTTATAAAGATAAGTTCATAAAATACCAAAATCAAAATTTGAAAAATTCGCTGTATTGCCATTTTCGAATTCTAGGTCTTGTGGATTTCTTTTCTAGTGTATTTCTATGTTTAAAAACCCCACACCTGCTCACAAAAATGTTTCAACTACATGTTAAAAGATAAGTTCATAATATACCAAAATCAAAATTTTAAAAATATTGCCAATTTCGATTCCTGGGTCTTGAGAATTTTTTTTCTAATGCATTTTTGTCACTAAAAAGTTTTCATGTACCTCAAATAATTCTTCTCCTATCTGCAAACGTATTGAAAGAAATTTCCAAAAACAATTGTGAATCAAATAGGAATTGTCTCTCAGAAAATGATAGAAAAAAGTCCGAACAGAATTGAGAAGACTTTTTGACCTTCAGGTATGTAAAAAAATTGATGCTCAATAAAATTTAAAAACTCTGCAAACAAGAAATTTTTGAAACCTTTTTTCGAGCGCGGGTAACTAAGCTGCATGTCGATCGATTCCAAATTAATTATACTGTTTTAGGACCCCAATACGCTACTTTTTCGCTTTGTAGCGATTTCGAATTCCAAAAGTATTTATTTTCGACCGACACTAGACTGTACATACCAGATTGCAGGTGTAAATTAACCCCTTGGTATCAAATGATTGCTAGTATTTTTAAATATTTGAGAAACTTAAAATCAGTACACTCAGAGAAAAGATTGAGTTGATTCAACAAAACAGTTTGTTAAAACCAATTTGTTTGTTGAAACTAAAAAATTTGGACAGCGCAAATAAACCTTTGGTTATTTTTAGGAAACACAACGAATTAATTTGGTAAATTCAAAGTAATTATTGAGTTGAGCATTTTTATTTGATTCAACCAAATAAATGTGTTGAGCGGAATATATTATTTATTAGAAAATGATTTGGTTAAAGTGCGTTGTGTCGCGAATTGGTAAAAAAATTAATGATACGAACGACACTAACAATGTCAACGTTTTTAAAAAACTGAAGTCTGAAACAGTATGCAGAACATTTTGAATGTTAAGTACAACCTTCAGTTCGAAGGGTTCACACCGGTGCAAGCAATCTAACCACAAAATTCGTAAGTGATGAAAGAACCTCACACAAATGTATGGAGAAAGCCTTTCTGTCAAATTGGGTGAAACTTCGGTTTTCTAATGCTGCAAGTGATGCTTATCAAAAGTTTTTTATCAAAAGCTTTTGTCCTAGAATACAATTTTTTGAGAGTCAAGATCTAGATACATTTTGATTGAACGAAACAATCCAAATATTTTTTTGGATCAACCAAAATATTTGGTTGGATTAACCAAAATATATATTACAATGAACCAAACTTCAATAACCAAAAAATTTGGTTAAATCAACCAAGCATTTGATTGACCATATAGCAATGTATTTATTTGTTTGATCCAACCAAATTTTTGTTGAATCAACCAAACTTTTTTTCTGAGTGTAGAGTTCCAAGAGTTAATTTTGATCAGAACCTTCCTTATTTTTGCCAACTTGGTCTCGAAACTATTTTTCTTATGAAAATCAGCGCTCAGGAGACTTTATATTAGATTTCCATCGATTCGCGGAGTGAATACGGTAAGAGCGGTGTCACTCAAGTGGGATTTCTGAAGGAGCATCATCGTGTGTCAATGAAATCTGGCGTAAGCCTATTGTTCCCCGGCAGTCGGGATCGGGAGGCATGGTAATACACTTCTTGGGGTCGTGGGTCACATATCAATGGAATCGAAGGATACTCGGTGTGAAGGTCTGTACTCGAAATCTGTCCGAGATTTGGCAGGGCCAAGTTGAAAGGAGTCTCACGTCCGCTCTATCGGAAGAAACGATGAGTGCCCAGTTCAAATGCGGAGAAAACGGTCAGACACGTACTCACGTGCCAATCCCTCCAGACTGGTCCTAATTCGCTCTATGCTCCGTAATACACCCTTACCCTTACCCTCACCAGATTTCACACTCTTTCCTCTATTGCCCTCTTTAGCCCCTTTTTCCCCGATTTCCAGGAAACTTCCCCTTTTCACCTTTTTTTTCGCTTAAATGCAAACTGAATTAATAGAACTCAATAAGGCCCGCTCAAAACTACGTCACATTGCCAGGGTAGAGGTGTTAACGCAGAATGGGACATCAGTCATGAAAAATATAAATAAAGAGTTGCAGTAATGAATTAGATACTCAAAAGAAAACTCTGGTTGAACCAACCAGAATTCTGGTTAATGAAACTAGAATGGAGTGTTAAATATGCCCTTACTATAAATTCTGGTTGGAAGTATCAGAAGTTTCTGGTTAAGAATTTTCTGGTTAATGTTAACAGAAATGAGAGTAAATTTTACCAGAATTTCTGGTAAGGTTAACCAGAAATCTTCACCAGACAGTTTTCTGGTAGCTTAGGAATACAACGTTCTAGTCAACATAACCAGATATTCTGGCAAACTTAACCAGATGTTCTGGTAAGCTTAATCAGATATTCTGGTAGCCATCGGTTTTCGACTATCGAATTTCGATACTTTTCTACCCTCATGAATTCTTTCTATCCCCCTCTGAAATTACATGGACTGCGTCCCAAAGAAAATAATCTAACAAAATTTTCCGAAAACGGAGTGCAGAAACTATATTCCGCTTCGATACATTGAGAAAAAAAAATTTTGGATCCAAAGAAATGCATTTCTTTGATTGTATTCATTGAGCCAAAAAAACCGTTTACTTAATTGTACTAAATATTGTTTAAAAGCAACAAACTCGTGCATTGATTCAAAGGAATCATTTCTTTGGGCGCCATTTCTTTGAAATAAAGAAATATTTCTTGGCCTCAGAATATGAGATAATTAAGTCAACGAATTGATATCTTTAAAACTAAGAACCTAGTTTCCTTAAATCTTGCTTTCGCATCCAAAGAAATATTTTTTTTAGTTCAATAATTTTGAGCCTTTGAATTAGAAAATATTTCATTTGAAATAAGTAACTCATCGATGCGTGAAACAAATATTTTGGTTTCTTTGAATCAAAGAAATATTGACATAAATGAAAGCAATATTAATTAAGTGAAAGCGATATTTCTTTCGTTCTAATAGAACGTATCATTAGTCGAATAAAGTAATTTGTTCACTTAAGTAATAATTTATTCACTTGGAAGATATGTTTCTTTTAATAAATAGAGTGAAGCGATTTATGTCCAATAAATATTTCCTTCAAGTGAAGAAATATATTTTTTAAATAACTTCATACACCATTCGTTCGAAAAAATATTTTGTTAAAATTCCTTATTTGTACTGAGTAGTTCAGACATATACCGCCAGATGCGCAGATTTTATAGTCTCACAATACATTTTCACCGTAGATACAATCTGGAAAATGTGGTGATTGGTGTTTATCGGTCTTCCTAAGCATTGGTCAGTTGGTCTTGCTTGAAATTCTTTTTCCTACTCCGCGAAAATGAAAATAAATATATTATTATAAATTATAATAATTATAATTGCATTGACTATTTTTTCTCAATGAATGGCCCTGCTTCATTTTCATACTTTAACTATTCAACATTTTTAAACAATAGGTGAACTTTCTGCTTGAGTAAATTGTTCTTTGAATCAATTAATATTTTCTCAACTCTGTTACGTCTTTTTTTAAAACAATATGCCGCTTCTTAGAAACAAATAAATATTTATTTCCGTTGAAAAAAATTTATTTGTTGCGAAGAAATGTTTAGTTTACCAAAAGATACGCTTATTTGAATCAAAGAATCATATATTTGTTTCAAAAGAAACTTTTGCTCAGTCCGAGTTACATTTATTTGTATGTAATAATTATCTTCTTGGACTTACACCATACTTCTTTACATTACGGAACTCACCTATCATATCAAATACTTATTTATTACAGTCAATAACAAATCTATTTCACTCAACGCATATTTTACAGTGTCGAGTAAGTATTTCTATGCCTTACGCATGGCGTTCCTCAGATCCAAACAAAAGATACATTCTGTTTCTGAAACATTCGTTAAGACTATTTTGTTCGGGATTTTACATAATATGCACTCAGATCACTGGGTCAATACCAAAATTCTCGATCATTCACTTTGTTGATTTATTGTCTACAATGTTAATATTTTCGAGAATATTTTTCAAAGACACCCAAAAAATATGTGCATGGTTTGGAAGTATCCCTCTACCACTGATGTTTAGACAGATAACGCGCAGTTTTTTTCTTATATAACACAACTAAATTCACGCTTCACTATGATTAGTTATACTTATATAACTGAGAATACAATTAACAAATCGCGATTGTTCGAGAATTGGCACAGAAAAAACTGAGGGTTCAGTAATGTTGCGGCTCAAGTAAAACATGGGATCATTTAGAACTTAGGCTCTAAAGGAACTCTTATTAAGGGTTCCTTTTTAGTTCGTTTATATCCGATAGATGTCCATCGGCGGGTGCCGACGTTTTCAACTGCGCATGTGCCGAGAAGCGCGGGCCTATTTGAAATCAATAAATACTATGAATAGTCATACAGATAAATATCAACAAACGTTTTTTATTCTACTTTAAAAGAAATTAAATTGAAATATAGAAATACCTAGTTTCTTGAACAAATTTAATATTAACCTAATATTGCAAGTGTATATTTTTTCACCACACCCACATCGTGGGTGTGGTGAGCCCACACTTGTAGTTATTTATAACTACAAGAAAAACCTAGAAACACTACCCGAATCGGGTAGTGTCACGCCTACCCTGAAAGGGAAATGGTTTAATGGTATATATATATTATATCATTTTAAATAGTCCCGCGCTTCTTGTGCATGCGCAGTGGAACACTTCGGATTTTCAACATAATCTTAAGAACTATCACATTTCAGGTGCGATATCTTCCTTTCAAGAATGACTAATGTCTATGATTTTAGTTTCTTCATTACATTTTTCCCAGTGCAATATTATTTAATTCGAATTATAAAGCAAAATGTGCATCATTAACTTGTACCATCTTTGAAGTGAGTCAGGGCAGAAGTGACAAAAAGGCTCTATTAGAACCATTTCAATCCACACTTTGGGTTCATTTAGAAAACATTTATCATTTTGGGTTCCTTTTCAGCAAGAGAGGTTCCTTTTTGTTGCAGCTCCTTTGGAACCAAAAATTGGTTCTAATAGAAACCCAATTTTTTTCTGTGAGACATTTACGACAAAGCTTCACTTGACAAATCCAGCAACACGACATGAGACAAAAGACAAATTTCTGGAAACCTACACAAGATCGCGACACCTCTGTTACCAGATATATTAACCAGAATATTTTTAACCAGAAAAAATCAACCAGAGTTAATTAACTAGAATTTTCTAGTCATATTAACCATAATTCCGGAATAAAATAACTGGACATTTTTTAACCAGACGCGTCTAGTAACTTTAACTAGAATTTTTTTTTGAGTGGATAACCAACATTCTGGCTGAAAATGGGCTTTTGCATGAAAAATTCTTGAAAAATAAAATAAATGTTAAAAGGATTTGTTCGAAATCTACTTCTAATTATAGTAATAAAAAGATTGGTAGTTCAAAGCCATGTAAATGTCTCTCTATGCACTGAACTCCCGATATAAGAAAGTTTTCGGGTATGACTTGCAGTGTCCTTGATCCTAAAGCGGGGGGAAGACCTTGATAATACGTCGCAAATATACATAGAGCATTGCATTTACATGAGACTGTGAATTTCCAAACAACAGCGTATTTACAATTTTTATGTGTGATTTAAATTGACGGAATGTAGAAGTGCTTGATAGAGAGTACGATTCAAAATAACACCGAATTTTTGTAAAGTGTGTTTGTCACGCTTGACTGAGCACCGCCTCTATCTCGGTCCCGCGGCACCGCTCATCCCGAAACTGCCGAGGACATCAGTTCTAGGAATATCATAAACCGGGGGTCTTTGTCTCTTATCTTTTTCCTCCCCTTTTTTCTAACTGCCTAACCTCTTACCCTTTTTCAAACCCTTTGTTGACCACATTCCTCTTCCCAACAGTTTTTAAATACAGTAAAATAATAAAATACTTCTTTTTTCAAAAGACTACAAAAAGCCAATTTTATAAGCTTTTTTCACCTTACTTTTTGCCTTGCAATCAGAAACGATGTAGCTTGAAATTATTATCGTTTATTTAAAAAGAAACATAAACCTTTCTCCTTTTCATTGACCTTTCAGCAAAAAATCGTTTGTTTCAGTGCAATACCGTCACGCTAAATCTCTATTTTCCCGGAACAGGATACTTTTTTTTGGCTAAAAAGTTTTTTATTCTTATTCGGCCTGCCGATATCTCGGGAGCAAATTTTTTTTTAGTTAAAACGTAGATTGTTTAGTCTCTATCTGAGGAGAATTTTTAAAACCCAGAAAATTTGAACCTCCAAATTCTCAAATGATTTACTTGGAATTGGTTAACTTTTTTTAATCAAAGTCATCTGCTCCCAATTTAGCAACTCAATAGATCGGCAGTAAATTTTCTTTGTTTGAACTAAAAATTTCAATTTTTATCGTGATCCCGAACCGAGCCTGTTTTAATTTAAGGTTCCGGTCCCTTTGAGATTGTAAACTTCCACATTCTATTTATAGGAACTGGATTCAGATACACTTCAGTTCGGGAGTAAACTTTTGTTTTATCTTTAAATGGTGATTTCGATTTTGCAAATTGTTAATTTGCTCTCCTGAAAAATTTCGATTTGTTGGTTAACTAGATATGTACTGCAACCCATTGAATGTGAGTAACAATTTTTTAAATGATTGAAGAATTGAAAATTTGTGATTTTATTTTACAAGTAAAACATCTAAATACAGAGCTTACACTCTTTCTTCTGTTCCCATATTGAACCCCTTTTATTGGAGAATTCCTCCTTTTAGGGTTTCGTAGACCCGGGCAGAAGCCCTTATAGTTTCGATCGGGTGACCGTCAGTCGTAGGAACCAATATGGACACAGGGCCGAAAACTGACATAGGACCCAAAATTGACAAAAGGCCAAAATTCGACATAGGGCCCAAATCTGATATAGGACCCAAAACAGGCATAGGGTCCAAAACCGACATAGGACCCAAAGTAGACATAGGGTCCAAAATAATTATAGGACCAAAATTCTACATAGGGCCCAAAATTGGCAAACGTAAGGTAAAATTGCAAACACGGTATTGGAATGACGAAATTGCAATACATGTATTGTAAGTGCTGTAAATGGTGAAGCCACCGTCGAGCATTCCCATACATGCATTGTAGCGTTTCTAAGCCGAAAATTGTGCACATGGAATTTACGGAATTAATGGAATTCACGGAATTCAAGGAATTCAAGGAATTCACGAAATTCAAGGAATTCACGGAATTCGCCGAATTCATGAAATTGAAGGAATTTACGAAATTTATAGAATTCACGGAATTCACGGAATTTATGGAATTCACGGAATTCACGGGATTCATGGAATTCACGGAATTTATGGAATTAGCGGAATTCACGAAATTCATGGAATTCATCTTTTCTTTCAAAAATTCAACTACTTTGTTGAAAATTCGTCTTTTTGGATTGAAGACTCATCTTTTATGGATTGAAAATCTATCTTTTGGTAGAAAAGTCATATTATTTTGTTTTAAAAATAATTCTTTTCAATTGAAAAGTCTACTATAATATTTTTAGTCAAAAATTTATCTCCATTGTCTGAAAGATTAATTATTTTGTTGAAAAATCAACTAATATAGGAAAAAATTAATCTTTTTGGTGGAAAATTCAACTACTCGGTTGAAAGTTGGACTATGTACTTTGTAAAGAATTGATTCATTTTTGTTCACAATTCATCTTCGCTGTTGGAAAATTAAACTATTTAGTGAAAAATTCATGTATTTTGTTGAATATTCATCTTTTGGTAGAAAATTAATCTTCCTGGTTGAAAATTCATCTTTTTGGTTGAAAATTTATGTATTTGTCTTTTTATTTTAAACATTTACCTTTGCAGGTTGAAAATTCAAATTTTTTGTTAAAAAATCGTGTCTTTTGTTTGAATGTTCAACTATTTGGTTGTACATAAATACAACTATTTGTTTAAAAATGAACTTTTTTGTTGAAAATTCATATTTTCGGTTTTTAATCCTAGCTTGAAAACTCAACGCTTTTGTTAGAAATTCGTCTTTTTCGGTCGGAAATTCATCTGATTTGATAGAAAATTCATATTTGTGGGTTGAAAATGAACGTTTCTGTTGTAAAGTAATTATATTTCCACTTTAATTTCTAGGACTATGATACCTACATCATTTTTATTAAAAAAATTATGTCACTACCATTCACCTATTTTCGTAAAAAGTCGCCCTATTTCCCCTGCTTTGAGAGCATGCCTTACCCTTACGATCTTAGTTAATTAGAAATTTTTCTTAAGTCTTCTGGTATATTAACTTTTTACAAAAAATTATGCAGGATGAAATGTGGTACTTAAAGAGAAATATATTTTCGCTTCGTGAAGCCGAGCTTCATTTTTCATTTGTACAATATTAAAAAAAAACGTTTTTACATTAAGCTTCCGCAATCAGCTTTTGAAAATTCATGGTGAAAAATTTGTACATATCGATTAAGTATCAGCTTCAGAATGATGTCATGTCGTGTTCTAGGTTGAAAAAAGAACGTGAAAGCCTAAAAGCTTTCCATCTAGTAAGAAGGTATTAAGTGCTGAAATTTTTTTCCTTTAATTGTAAGAGAAGGGCAAAGGATTTAAGGAGCTTGTTCTTTTATCGTAGTTGAAGGAAAACTTTCAAGTCTGATGCACTATATCATCATGCCTGCCTTGATTAAAAAGGTAAAGAATTGTATCCTGTAATAGGCTACATTTTTTTATTTAATTTGTTGGTATATAATGATAAAAACTTAATTAGTTTCTACAGAACCTAAATTATAATTTTTCCACATTTACTATTCTAAACACAGTAGCAAGGGCAGATCCATGGGGGCGACCCCCCTCCGTGAAATTCAAAACACAAAATTTGAAATTTGAAAATGTTTATATTAGGAACATGAAGTCCTTAAGGCCTTCAAACATTTGAGCCCCCTGATTATCAGAACTTTTTTTAGTTTTTTTTCTTCTGAAATTTTAAATCGCGTACCTCACCCTAACGCCCTATCTAACGTAATTTCATCTAAAATATAGAATTTTCAAGTAGAGAAGATGAATTTGTATCCAAAAAGAATATTTTCTACTGCAAAAGACAAATTCTCAACAAAATACGTAAATGTTGAACCAAAAAGTGAAATTGGAAAGCTAGGAAGGCGAGCTTTTTACAAAACAGAGTAATTTTTAATCAAATAATTACATTATCAACCAAAACAATAAATTTTTAAACAAGAACATGAATTTTCTACTAAAAATAATTCTCAATAAAATACACAAAGTTTTAAGCAAATAGTTGCATTTTTAACCAAGAAAATTTCGTTCACCAAAAAAGACGAATTTTTAACAAAACACATAAATTTCCAACCAAATATTTGAATTTTCAACCAAGGAGACTGATTTCCTTAAAAAAAAAGAAGAATTCTCAACAAGTTATATACATTTTCAACCAAATAGTTCGTTTTTTGAACTAAAAAGATCAACTTTCAACCAACAATAGAAAGTTTAAATTTTCATTGAAACAAATTAATTTTTGATATAAAAAAACGAACGATCTACGAAACATTTGAATCTCTACCAAACTATTAAATTTTCTAAGACAAAATGATTAATTTCCTATACCCAAAAAATAAGTTTTGAACAAAATACATAAATTTTCAAGAAAAAAAATGAATTTTCAACCATAAAGATTATTTTTCTAGCAAAGAAGAAGAGTTTTCAAGAAAGTAAAGGAATTTTGAACCATATAGTTGAATTTCCACTTGAAAAAATTAATTTTGAATAAAAAAACGAATTTTCCACAAAACAATTAAAATCTAAACCACATAGTTGAATTTTCTACCTAATTATTGAATTTCCAAGACAAAAGACAACTTTTCTAAACAAAACCGTTGAATTTTCAACCC
The DNA here is from genome assembly GCA_932195095.1 of Andricus curvator. Classification (NCBI taxonomy): domain Eukaryota; kingdom Metazoa; phylum Arthropoda; class Insecta; order Hymenoptera; family Cynipidae; genus Andricus; species Andricus curvator. Next base: position 163,399 of record CAKNYM010049882.1, read on the forward strand.
AAAAATATGAAATTTGAAAAAAAGTTTAATTTCAACGAAATAGTTCTGTTTTCATTCAAAAAAATTAATTCTCACCCTTAAATCTTGAATAAAAAAAAATGAATTTTTAAGAAAGTAGTTTAACTTTTAACGAAATTATTTCAACTTTTAGCGAATAAGTTGAATTGTAAACCTAAAAAGATGAATTTTCAATTTAAAAATATGATAGTTGATATTTCAAGAAAAAATATTTTAATTGTAAATAGAACACAATATAATTTAATCAAAAGATTAGATTTTATATATAAAAAAATACAAGCTTTCAAAAAAATGCATAAGTTTTCAAACAAATAGTTAAATTTTTAATCAGCAATATTAATTTTCTACCAAAAAAGACGAATTTTCAAGCAAATCGTTCAATTTTTAGTCTTTCTACCAGCTTGTTGAATTTTCAAGCCAGAAGGACAAATTTTCCACAGAACAGTCGAATTTTCAACTCAAAAATATGAATTTTCAACCAAACAAGTTGCATTTTTGACCAGATAGTTGAATTTTCCACCAAATTGTTGAGTTTTCATGCAAAAATTATGATTTTTCTACATGTTTAAACAAACAGTTGAATTTTGAACTTAAATTATAAATCATCAACTAAAAAAATTATTTTAAATAAAGTAGTTTAATTTACAACGAAGCAGTAGAATTTTCAACCCGAAAATATGAAATTTTAAAAAAAGTTTCATTTCAACGAAATGGTTAAGTTTTCATTTGAAAAAATTCATTTTCACACTTAAAAAGGGAATCTTTAGCAAAGCAGTTCAATTTTCAACCATAGAGATGAATTTTCTACTAAAAGTATGAATCTTCCATCAAAAAATGAATTTTTAAGAAAGTAGTTCAACTTTTAACGAAAGTAGTTCAACTTTTAACGAAAATAGTTCAACTTTTAACGAATAAGTTGAATTGTAGACTTGAAAAGATGAATTTTCAATAAAAAAATATGATAGTTAATATTTCAAGAAGAAATATTTTTATTTTAAATAGAACACAACATAATTTAATCAAAAGATTAGACGAATCGATTGATCTATAATATTAATAGATTTTATTGAAGAGTAGGGAAGTTATGGTAATTTATATATTTCGAAAATCGGTTTTTTATAGTAAAACTTTTTTTATTAAAATAATTCAAAGTTGATGCAAGAACAGAAATGATGTGTTGATTCGAGTCGAATCGATTAACCTATAATATTAATACATTTTATTGAAGAGAGGGAAGCTATGGTAATGCATAATATTTTAAAATACGGCTTTTTATAGTAACACTTTTTTCTTCAACATACTTCAAAGTTGATGCACGAATATAAAAGATTCCTTGGTTTTAGGCGAATCGATTGACCTACAATATTCATACATTCTATTGAAGAGTAGGGAAATTATGGTAATTTATATATTTTGAAGATCGGTTTTTTATAGTGAAACCTTTTTCATTAACATAATTCAAAGTTGATTCAAGAACAGAAAATATGTGTTGATTCGAGACAAATCGATTGACCTATAATATTAATACATTTTATTGAAGAGTGAGGAAGCTATGGCGATGCATACTATTTGAAAACACGATTTTTCATAGTAAAACTTTTTTCACTAACATAATTCAAAATTGATGCAAGAACGGAAAAGATTCCTTGATTCGCGGCGAATCGATTGATCTATAATATTAATACACTTTATTGAAGATTAAGGAAGTTATGCTCATTTATAATATTTGAATTATCTGTTTCAAATAGAAAAACTATTTTCATCGACATAATGCAAAGTTGACGCATGAATAGAAAAGACTTTTTGATCATAAATGTTCAAATAGAGTAATTTTGACAATTTTTGTAAAGAAATCATAAAGCTGGGAAAGGGATAGGGTGCGACAGAACATTTCCCTTCCCTTTTCCAGCTCGAGAAATTATGATTTCGAATACAAAATTTGATTTGTCTTTGCATTTAAAAAATTGTTTTTATTATTTTGTAATTTTGTATTTTTTGTAAATTTCTATTTTTAGATTGAGCAAAATGAAGACTTTGGTTTGTCTATTATTGAAAAAAATAACTAGTGCTTCCTCTATGAGGAAGCAAATGCATTTTCTAACCGGAAGCAAAGTTCTCGTGAAATGAGCACCATATAATCATAAATATAAACAAAGTGGAAGCACTCGAGATCGAATTCACAGCTAGTTTTAAAAGTTATCGTGCTTACGAGCCAGTACTATTACTACAGACCGTTTTTTTCTCACTTAGAGGGTCTCTAAGTGAGGGACGATGGATCACTAAAAATAAAAAATAAAATTTCTGCAGTCATACATTTGGACCACCCTAGGCATTATTCTTCTCTTCACAATTTTTCTTTGTGACGAAAAAAATTGATTTAAGACTACATAAATTGGAATTAGAGCTTTCACCGGATTCCGTCTAAAGCCCAATTCGGTTTTCTCGCGAAGGAATTTGTTGGGGTGTGACTTCGCATTTATTTTGTCGCCATGGTTCATACACACGTAGGGAAGTTTCTGCTATCGTTGGCGAACTCGCAAACTCCCTCGGTATCACGACACATTTATGTCCTCACATTAACAGCTTTATGTAATATGCGAGTTTTCCGCCTCTGAAGCGTTGTAACACGTCGCAGTTCCATTCAGGGTTGAGCGTCTCGGTTGCGCAGTGGTGTACAAAACAATCTCGTAATATTTCTCTCTATACGAGGGTGGCATTTAATGGCACCCACGCAAGGGGTGCCTATTGTTCTCCTTGGGGTGTAACGAGCAGGACGAGTCACATTCGTGCTTCTGGCGCTCCCGAATCATCTCACCTACACATCTAAATGATCCTGCAGGTGCAAGGTGATGTAAGTGTAGTTGTGGTTTGAGAACTGGATGCACGTCGGGCTACCTTGGAGCTGCTCATAAACTAAAGTCGGGTCCAAAAGTCGAGGCCTCTTACTTTTTTTGATTGAAACTCGCACCAAAAAAAATCTCTAAAATGTCTTATAAAAAACATCTGAAAGCTTGAAGTCTTCCGAATGCAGCGATATGTTCACTTCTGTCTGAAAAAATTTTGTTCAATAGTCAGAGTGCAAAACGTCCCAAAAAACATGGGTTTTCGGCCTCCTTTTTCAAGGGTCCACTTTGAACTGTTCCAAGAAGGAAGGTTAGAACATTCCTGAATGCAATGCATTTTTCGAAATGCTGAAATATGCAATAGTTTTCTTTTTACGGTGATTTATTTAAAAACATTTTATCTTGAGAACGAGTGAAGATAGGAAACTGTTCAATGGCTTCAAATGTGCAGTTTTGCCATGCGATTGCAGTGCAATAACTAAATTTATGATAAAATCATTATCACGCAAGAGACATCATTTTGCATATTTCTGACTTTAATCAGTGTGGGCGTGTGGCCAGCACAGCGGGACAAGTGGCAGCAAAAAAAAGTACCCTTTCTATGACAATAGTAATTCCAGAAGCAAGTCAAATGCCCGAAACAGATGTGGTTGAACGAAGCAGGGCCGTCTTAACGTCTTCAAGATGCATTTACCGAGCTGGTCCTCAGAAAATCGAAACCCAATTGCGAATATCAACCAGATTAAGAATATTTTCAGTAGAAGAACATTTTTAAAATAAGTTTCTTCTAAAACTCCTACAATCCTGGATACTTTTCAAACTGACTGCAATTTTTTTGTGAAATCCACATTATTTTTTAATGTTTCAGAAATCTTCATAAATATTCATGGAAGCGTAATTTTTCAAAATGAAAAGTTTTAAAAAATTTTCCCAAGAATCGTTACAACATTTTTATATTGTTATGAAACCTTCAAAAATCCTTAAGAAACTTGAAACATTCATTTTAAATGTAACAAAATCTATATTTCGTTCTACATTATTGGAAACCTTTTAAAAACTTAACTTATTTCGAAAAAAATTTCAGAACTTCTAAATATCTTTTTACATATTTTCAATGTTTCCTGCAAATTAAAAGTTATTGCCTTTAAATACTGCAGAAAATTTTCCCATTCTCTTCAAACCTATACAGACACAGCTTTGCCATTGGCTAATAAAGGCGGTATGCAAATGACATACTTCAGACCAGAAAAAAACCTCGCTGATGTTAAGATCCTTTATTGTCAACGTTTCGAGAGAAAAATGCTCTCCTCATCAGGAAACATTTAATCAGTAAAAAATTAAGATCAACAATTTTACAACAGGACTTTTTAAGCAAATGCAAAATTCATGGATTTTTTCCTACAAAAATTGTTGAAATCAATAAAAATGTTAGCTTTGACTTCAAAACCAAAAGTAATAAAGAAAAATTAGACATAAATACTGAAAAATTCAAAAAATCTCTCTTGAATTTGACTATTAACGAATGCCATTCATACAGGATGTCTAGCGTCCTGCAAATCCTTGAAAGCCAGGAAAAGTCCTTGAATGATTTTTTACCTGGAAAAACCTGGAAAAGTCCTTGAATTTTGCACATGGTCCTGGAATTTTTATTCCCCTAAAGAAAAAATAGGTTTGACTGAGTTATCCCACAATATTTGTACAGTGTGGCCGTGGTTTAGGAAAAAAATCAGGGGAAGTCACGGATTTTGAGAAAAATCTTGCAAAAGTCAGGGAATTTCTATACGAGACACTTTAACTGCCAAAGATAATAAATTTGAAACTTTTTAATTTGAATTTGAAATTTGTTTATTCCATCAATGAAAGATTCTATGTTAAAAATGTTGCAAGATTAAGATTGTGGTATTAAATATTAATGGTCAGAGAAAATGAAAAATTGGTCAGAGTAAATTTAGAACATTTTAAAAATTATGTCAGAGGCTACCCTCATATAATGTTCTTGAATTCATCTCTTTTGGTAAAACATTAATTTTTTTGGGTTGAAAATTAATTTTTTTAAATTGTAAATTCAACTAGTCCAGTTCAAGATTAATTATTTTTGTTCAACATTTATTTCTTTGGTTTAAAGTTTAACTACTTTTTTGAAAACTCTTTTTTTTGTGTGAAAAAATTAATTTTTTTAGCAGAAAATATAACTATTCCATTTTTTGCTGAAAATCGATTTTTTTAAGTTAAAAATTCAACTATGTACTCTGATTTCGCATATGAAACATTTGTAGTTCCAATTTCTACTATGTTTCGTGAAAAGTATTTTTACATTGCAAAAATAGGGTACCTGGAAAGATTAATTTTTCTGTCCTGGAAAACCTGAAAAAGTCCTGGAATTTTTTGTTCAAGAAACGCTAGACACCCTGATTCACAGATACATTCTTTGAATGTTTAGATAAAACTAATGATTGAGGAATTAAATCAACAAGTTTCCTCTTTTATCATCAAGGAATGTTTTGAAAGCGAAACAAAACTGAATAAAAATGCCCTTGAAGATAATATAAAACATGATCGCAAATTTTTAAACATACTTAAAGAGCAAGGGGATGTACAAAAATTACATTTAAATATTCACTCAGTCATTTTTCAAGATCAACCAGATCCTTGGTTTGTTGAATATTTCTAATGTAATTATTCCACACAGAGTTATTGACGTTTTGGGATCAGGTGATGGTTTTAGCAACAAATTTGGTGAAAAAAAAACTATATTCAATTACTTGAAATAATTAAAGACGTTGAATCCAATATTTAAAAAATACCTGAGAATAAAATGGATGAATTTAGATCACAGTTTATGGGTTTATCTAATGATTTTCTAAACAATGATAATCCAATGATGATCACAAAATTAGACAAAGGAAGCATTACAGTAGCGATTAATAGGGATGTTTAAATTTAAAAAATGTTGCATATCTTTGATGATGAAGATATTTTTCAATTGATTCCTAATAATCCCACTAAAATGCTTCAAAAAGGGACTTTCAAAATTTTAGACAGAATGAGAACTAATAAATATTTAGGTAATAATATTGAAAGATGTGATATTGATACAACAAGTACTAATCTCTCATTAGCCTATGGCCTTCTTAAAGCTCACAAAGCTGACTATCCTCTACGACCAGTTATTTCAACAATAGGTTCTCCAACTAGAAAATTGGAAGAATTATTGAGTCAAATTGTTAAAAAATCAATAGAAATTTCAAAAACACCAATTAAAAATAGTAATGCTTTCTTAAACCTAATTGATAATGTAATAATACCCTTAGATCACATATTTGTCTCTTCTGATGTAATAGCTATGTTTCCAAATATCCCTTATGAAAGAGTTGAAATTGCCATACAAAACCGTTGGGACTTGATTAAAATTAATACCAAAATTCCGAAAAAACGATTTCTTGATGCTATAAAATATGTTTTTCATTCAGTATATTTCAAATTTGATAACAATTTTTATAAACAAAAGTTTGGAACTCCCATAGCATCAGTTTTGTCTCCTATTTTAGCTGAAATTGTTATGGAGGATTTAGAGAATGAAGTTTTCCAAAAAATTGACTTTAATACTGATTTTTATGCAAGTTATGTTGATGATTCAGTACTTAGTGTACATAAAAATGATGTTAATATTCTTCTTAATGATTTTAATAGTATACCCCCAAGATTACAATTTACAGTTGAAATTGAAACTGAAAGAAAATTAAATTTTCTGGATTTGACTTTAATTAAAACCGATGAAAGACATATTATCACTGACGGGCATAGGAAAAAGATTTGTTCAGGAAGAACTCTTAGTTTTCTCTCAAATCATTCTATTCAAAATAAGATAGGAATTATTAAAAATTTGATTGGTAGAGCCCTTAAATTATCACATCCAGTTTTCCATGAAAAGAATATTGAACTATGTAAACAAATTATTTTTCTTAACCATTACCCTCTTGAGTTCATTGAAAAACATGCGCATAACCGAATAAATTATATTAAAAACAAAAACAATGATCAAAATATAATAAACAGAGAAGATTATGATACATTTATCACTGTTGTTCTTCCGTATTTTGGTAAAATATCGAAGTTTTTGAAATCAATGTTGGGAAAATTAGGTTTACATACTATTTATAGAGTTCCTTTTGAGAGAAATATGATTGTAAAATTGGGAAAAGATAGATATGAAACGCTAGACAAAAAATGTGTAATTTACAAAATTAATTGTAAAGATTGTGTTGAATTTTTATCCGAAAAATATGAATTTTCAACAAAACAGTTGAATTTTGAACCAAAAAGGATAATTTTAGCAAAATTTTCGATTTTTCTACAAACCAGTCAAATCTTCAACAAAGAGGTAATTTTCAACCAAATAGTTCAATTGTCAACCAAATAGTCAAATTTTTAATCTAAATATACGAGTTTTATACAAAGAGGTTGAA
>CAKNYM010049882.1:171125-187920 GCA_932195095.1 Andricus curvator
CCATTTCCCTTTCAGGGTAGGCGTGACACTACCCGATTCGGGTAGTGTTTCTAGGTTTTTTTTGTAGTTATAAATAACTACAAGTGTGGGCTCACCATACCCACGATGTGCCAACAGCACTCATGTCAGTATTCTTGAATGATCACCCATCCAAGTACTAACCGCGTCCAACGCTGCTTAACTTCAGTGATCTGACGAGAACTGGGTTTTTCAGCGTGCTATGGCCGTTGGCCATTAACAAAATTGTTTATTATTGTAAAAAGAGTTGAATTTTCAATTTCATCTCGAAAATATGAATTTTCAACCAAATAGTTGAATTATATGGAAAAAATATGAAATTTGAAAAATAGAATCAGTTTAATTTTCAGTTAAAGAAATTAACTTTCAAACAAAACATTCGAAATTTCAACCAAATATTTCAATCTTTGTCGAAACAGTAAAATTTTTAACCGAAAGAGATGAATTCTGAACCAAAAATATAATAGTAGAGTTTTTTTATTTTCTACGAAATAGTTAAATTCTAAAATATATAGTTTAATTTTGTACCAAATAGTTGAATTTTCTACCAAAATAGTTGAATTTTCAGCAAAAAATATAAATTTTCAACAAAAAAGTTAATTTTCAAGCAAATAGTTCAATTGTAAACGAAATACTTAAATTTTGAATCTACACATTCGAGTTTTCTACAAGAAAGTTGAATTTTTAACCACTACATATGACTAACAAAATTGTTGATTCTTGTACAAAGAGTTGAATTTTCAATTTCATCTCGAAAATATGAATTTCCAAACAAATAGTTGAATTATCTGCGAAAAATATGAAATTTTCAAAAATGGAAAAAGTTTGATTTTCAGTCAAAGAAATTATTTTCAAACAAAAAATTCAAATTTTCCACAAAATATTTCAATCTTTGTCGAAACAGTACAATTTTTAACCAAAAGAGATAAATTCTGAACCAAAGATAAAATAGTAGAGTTTTTTTAATTTGCTACGAAATAGTTAAATCTTAAAATATATAGTTTAATTTTTTACCAAATAGTTGCATTTTCCACCAAAATAGTTGAATTTGCAGCGAAAAATATAAATTTTCAACAAAAAAGTTAATTTTCAAGCAAATAGTTCAATTTCAAACCAAATAGTTAAATTTTTAATCTAAACATTCCAGTTTTCTATAAAAAAGTTGAATTTTTAACCACAACAAATGACTAACAAAATTGTTGATTCTTGTACAAAGAGTTCAATTTTCAATTTCATCTCGAAAATATGAATTTCCAAAGAAATAGTTGAATTAGCTGCGAAAAATATGAAATTTTCAAAAATGGAATAAGTTTGATTTTCAGTTAAAGAAATTAATTTTCAAACAAAAAATTCGAATTTTCCACAAAATATTGCAATCTTTGTCCAAACAGTAGAATTTTTAACCAAAAGAGATAAATACTGAACCAAAAATATAATAGTAGAGATTTTTTAATTTTCTACGAAATAGTTAAATTTTAAATTATATAGTATAATTTTTTACCAAATAGTTGAATTTTCTACCAAAATAGTTGAATTTTCAGCGAAAAATATTAATTTTCAACAAAAAAGTTTATTTTCAAACAAATATTATCACTTTGAAGCCAAAAAAGCAAATTTTCTATAAAAGCGTTGAATTTTCAAGCCGCAAATATGAATTTGTAATAAAAGATTCAATTTAGAACCAAGTAGTTAAATTATAAAATGAAATGATAAATTTTCAACAACAAAAAATGATTTTTTACAAAACCGTTCAACTTTAGGGGAAGTGCTTAACTTTTCAACCAGAAAAGATGAATTCTCAAAGAAACATGTAATAGTTGATATTTCACCCAAAAAGGATTATTATTTGAAAAGAAATCTGTATTATCATTAGAGAATAACAGAAAACATTTACGTCTTTTCAGACTAGATGGAGCTTACAAAGGAAAATTATTTTTAATAATTGTTTTTCTGAAAAGACGTTAAATATTTTCTATTATTCCCTAATGATAATACAGATTCCTTGAAAAATTTGATTTGTACCATATGGTACAGATAGATATCTAGCAAAATAATGCGTATATTTTTGAAAAAAGTGTCTTCTCTCGATCTCTCTAGTAGCTTAATGGGAAAGTACCTGACCGGAAATCAGTAGTTCTGTGGTTCGATTTCCAGCGGAGCGAAAGGAAATGATCTTTTTTCAGAAAAAAAATTATCATTTGAAATTTAAAACAGTTGAATTCAACCAAAAAATACGAATTTTCAATAAAATAGTTGTATCCTCGAGCAGAATCGATTACTTTGAACCAAACAGTTGCATTTTTAACCAAAAGGGATGAATTTTCAAACAAAAAGATTAATTTAAAAAAAAAAACGAACTCTCAACAAAATAGTGCATTTTGAACCACGTAGTTGAATTTTTAACTAGAAAAGATCAATTTTCAATTAAAAATATTATTTTATAACCAAAAATGGAATAGTTACATTTGAACTCTTCGGCGCAAATGGTGCAAATAACAGCCTACTTGTATTTCTAGAAGTCACTTGTTTTTCATTTGTTGTTCATGAAGTTATGTGCAAAATAAATAAGAAACAGTTCCAAAAATACCAGCTGTTATTGCAGCCAAACACTGATTTTAATTTAAAAAAATTAATTCTCAATAAAAAAAAATGAATTTGAAACAAAATAGTTAAAGTTTCAACATACAGATGAATTTTTCACTAAAATAATGAATCTTCAATAAAAGTAAATAAACTTTTAATAAAAAAGTTCAACTATCAACCAGGTAGATCAATTTTCTACCAAAATAGACCTCTCGACAAATGAAATCATTGTTTAACCAAGCAATTTAATTTTTGAATGAAAAACATAAATTTCAAACCAAATTGTTTAATTTTCAGCCCGAGAATATGAATTTTTAACAAAAAAGTTAACTCATAACCAAATAGTTGAATTCTCAACTAAAATAATGAATCTTCAGTAGAACAAATTCAATTTTCTACAAAGTTGTTTAACTTTTAGATTTTTCAAAAACAAAAAATAAACTTTTAACCAAAAATAGTTTAATTTTCTTATTGGGTTCTATCAATGCAGTTCGCATTCAAACGAAAAATCAAGTAAAAGAAAAAGTTTCTCAAAACCAGGGAAAAAAGAGGAATTCTTTAAAAAAGGGTATTTTTCGTTCTACTGGTAGTTTATGAATTTACAAAAAGCGTGTAAAAGCATTTCGTCCTTCGATGAAGGACCTCTTCATCACAATTTATAGATGTTAGTCATAGAAAACCCATTATCTCAGGCTATCAAGAAAAAACACTTTAGTTAAAAAATAAATATAAAATCTACCGAATTACAATGTTTAAAATAACATAATCTTACCATAATGAACAGTTTTAGGAATCTGCCCTCTATCAACGAGGTGCTGTACAGTTATACAACCATTGTTAAAAAATAAATAAAATACGTTTAGTTCTCAGGAACTTATTGTTCCTCTTTCTTCTACCTGTCATTTTTATAAACTTAAAAAATATACAAATTGGTGGGCCAACACATGTTTGTAGGAGACAGTTATTAGACGATCTAGAATTAGTAAAAGCGATTGCATTGTGGTATATATCACTAAGAAATTCCGTATCGGATCTTTTATCAACACTATTGTTATTTTTAATAATGCGAAACATTTCTTTACAATTGCGTTTTCTGTAATTTTTTTCCTTACTTTTTTTAGAAAAACATTTAAAAGAATCTTTTTCGGAAGTGAAAACCACTCTAACATTATAACGGCTAAACAAATGTTTGTAATTTCTAGAAAATTCATTCATGAAAGGTAGAACAATAATGTTATCCTCATTGACTCTTATCAGATCGTTGTTGTTGCCAATATCACCTTGATTGTGATAGGCTTATTCTTGTAAAACTTTAATTCTATTGTTCATGTATTTTTAAATAAATTTATCTGGATAATCGTTATCTTTTAACAATCCATTAACAAGTTATTATCAGCATTAACATATATTAGCATTATTAAATAATTATTGAACCGTCCTAAACGTCATCTAAGTTGGTAACGTCACTTCCACTGACCCTCTTCCCCCCTATTATGAAGCTTAGTTTTTGGACGCCCCTTTCTGAATAAGGCAGATGTCCTAGCCATTTGCTCGTTTAGACCGTGGAGCGGAGTCGCGAGGGCCGTTCATAATTGCCAGTGCATTGTGGATATTAATTTAGTGGCTCGTTCATATCGAAAGTAATATCGACCTCTCCGGCCGCAGGGAAAGTCTAATAGAAGTCGGTTCAAGATGAGTTACTGGCTTTAATTTCCCGATAATAGGGACTCCGCGACCCTCGTCGTCGGCTTTCCCAAGCCAACATCGCGGACTTCCACATCCCATTTTGCTCTCGAGCCCGGCACCACTTCCACGCAGTTGGTACTTGGTACCATTCTGAATTGTTCGCTGATAGTTTCCCCTGGGAGAGTCGAAAGCGAGCGAGGCGTAGTTAACTTCGCGCTCGGCCCATTCATTCCTCTGCACAACTATTTTATTAGCAACCCGCGACGACCCGCTCGCGTTTATCAAACGAGTTCTGTTTACTGTTCGACTTCGACGTTCTTTCACGGCAAGACAAATGCCTCCGAATTATTATCATCTTAAGATTTACTCAAGATCTCTCGTTACCTACTTAGAGTTGACTTTTAGTTTATCTTCAAAGAAATACACGGAAAAAATTTATCCGTGAAGAAGTCACGAACTTGTAGCTAGGTCTCGGATACGAGATAAAAAAATGAAACATTAAATCCTTATTTCTATGAGAAATATATGGATAAATTTCGAAGTTTCTTACGAACAGTTCGAATTTCCTACGAACAGTTCCTGAAAATTTCAGACTGAAATAAAAAGAGGAAAAATTTTATTTGTGCGATTTAATTTTATATTAATTTATAAATTCGCAACTCAGAAGATTCGAACCTCAAACACTGCTGACTCACCAAGTTTCTAAACATAAACCAGGAGTGCGTAAACACGCGCAGCCATCGAGGCCAAACAAAATAGGTATTATAAAACTTCTAGCCACTCATCCGACGAGCTCGAGGCACACATACGAGCGCACACACGCACCGCGCGTGTGTGCGTGGGCCACGTACAGGGAGACTTAGTTTCGAGTTCCCAGATTTGTCGGGCAAGCTCGTGAGTGCTCTGCGAATCTTTTCCCAATCACTCGTAATATTTTTGTAATTATTCGCGTAAAAAAAAAGTGATGAACCGTTTTAGAATTTTCACATCGAGTTCGTCAATCTTTCTCAAAGTTCGTAGGTTATTTACGAAAATACATAAATATCCGATGAATTTTTCTCATATCCGAGACCTAGCTACTAGTTCGTGACTTTTTTACGGATAAATTTTTTCCGTGTAAGCAGATCGATTAGCCATTCTATGGATGGTTTACATTTTTATACAAAGAAATTTGAAGAAATCACTTCAAATGCATATGATGTTCTGAATACGAGGTTTGTCCGGAAAGTATCCGACCTTGTGGTGTACCAGGAGCAAGAGTTAATTACGGTCAATGGCGATGATATCATAGGGTGACCAGATTTCTGTTTCACCAAACCGGGACACATATTTTCCGACCCCCCCCCCCCAATAAATCGCAAAATGAAAAATTTTATGTCAGAAATGTTAATAGTTAAATGTTTATGTCAGAAATGGAACTCAAACGTTATTGAGAGAAAACGAGGGTCTCTGAAAATTAAATTACTTCCAATAGTTTAAAATAGTGAGGGAGAGCCGCAAAATCGATATGGCATAAAACCTCACGTCACTCCAATATCTTTTAAATTATTTTATTTATTTATTATTGTCAATTATTCTACAATCCTTGATCCAGTTTCGAATCTTATTTTCCCAAAATCTTTTTTGTTTTGACTTTTGTTGAAAATACAGGGCTCGGATCGTGCGACTTTTTGAAGAAAAATGCGACTAATCGACATTTTTCCGTTTGTTTCAGAAGTTCGCTGTACTTAGTTCCAATTTTTATTGCAATGAAATATATAAAATTAGAATTCAAAGCTAAAAAAATTGTATTATTTTAATTGAGAACATTGAACATGGAATAATTTCTTATTAAAACTTTATTCTGAAATTTTTTTAATTAATAGCGTTTAAAATTGAACTTAAATTTTAAATTCGAACTAACTATTAGAACCCAATAAGAAAATTCAACTATTTTTGATTGAAAGTTTATTCGTTTTGGTTAAAAATTCATCTTTTTGGTTGAAAATTGGTCTTTTTTAGTTCAAATTTGAACTGCTTTATAAAAAATTCCTTTTTTTGGTTGCAGATTCATTATTTATGTTGAAAATTCATCTCATTGATTGGAAAATTGACTATTTTGTTGAAAAATCTTTGTTGTTGTTGTGAATCAATTAATTTTACTGAAAATTTAACTTTTCCACTTTAGATTGAAAATTTATCTTTTTTAGTTAAAAATTCAACTATTTGTTTGAAAAGTGGTGTATTTTTTTCTCCTTTATTTGAAAATTCAACCATTTGGTTGAAAATTCAATTATTTTGTTCAAAAGTTATCTTTTTTGGTGAAAATCTCAACTTTTTTTTAACAGTCGTTTTTTTATAGAAATTCTTCATTATGGATTGAAAATAATCTTTTGTATTGATATATTTTTGGGTTTAAAATTCAACTGTCTTATAGAAAATTCGTCTTTTTTGATAGAAAATTAATCACCTTGGTATAAAATTTATCTTTTGTATTAAAAATTCATTTCAGTAGGTTGAAAATTCAAATATTTGATAAGAAATTAAACTATTTTGTTTGAAAATGTAATTATTTTGTTGAAAATTCTATTATTTGGTCGAAAATTCAACTATTTGTTGAACATTCGTCTATTTTGACAACAAATTCGTCGTCCTTGGGCACTTATTTTTGTTGAGGTTTAATCTCTTTTATTTGAAAAATCGAACATTTGGTTGAAAATTCAATTATTTTGTTCAAAAGTTGTAGGTAGGAAATTAAACTGTATGGTTGAAAATTCTCATTTTTGTTGAAAAATGATATTTTTTGGTTGAAAATTCAACTATTTTGGTTAAAAATTGAACTTTTTAATTGAAAATTGACTTTTTCTACTTGAAAATTCAACTATTTGGTTGAAAATTCTCGTATTTTGTTGAAAATTCGTCTTTTTTGTAGAAAATTATCTTCTTGTTTCATAATTAATCTATTTCAGTTGATGATTCAACTATTTTGTTCAACATGCATATTTTCTGGTTGAAAATTCAAAAGTTTGATAGAAAATTCGTTTTTTTTTTTGTCTTGAAAATTCAACAATTTGGTAAGAAATTAAACTATTTGGTTGGAAATTCATATTTTTGTTCGAAAGTTCAACTATTTTGGTTTAAAGTTAATCTTTTTTTGTTGAGGATTCAACTATTTAGTAGCAAATTCATGTTTTCTGGTTGAAAATTCAACTTTTTTGTAGAAAACGAGGTAGAAAATTCGTCTTTTTGGCTTGAATATTAATCTTTTTCGTTGAAAATGATCTTTTTTGTTTTTGAAAATTCAACCTTTCAAGTTGATAATTTAACTATCTTTTAAAAAATTCGTCTTATTGGCTTTTTAATTGAACTATTTGGTTGAAGTTCAATTTTGGTTGCGTCCAAATTCGACCATTTGGTTGAAAGTTCTCAACTATTTGGTTGTAAATGCAACTGTTTAATTGAAAATTATTATTGTTATTTAAATTCAACTATTTAATTAAAAATTAATCTTTCGGGCTTAAAAGTCTATTTTCTAATCCATTCAATTTTTTAACTTAAAAATTCAGTTCGAATTTAGAAGAAGAGTCTAAATGAGTTCTCTCTGCTTTCAAAATAAAATGAATTCATGTATTCATGAAAAATTGATTTATCAGTGGTTGCTCAAGTCTTTTTTTATATTTATGAAAAGCATATTAGTATCCAAGTCGTAAGGTCGTGAATTCTGAAGAGTAATTTGGAGGCGGTAACCACTATGTTGTAAATGACGGAACCTTGTTATTTCTCGCAAAAAAGGAACTGTAGGAAAATGTTTTTTTTTTTTTTCAAGTTCCGTATTTCGTCAAAAACCGGGACATTTTAGTACAAAACGGGACGCTTCTCAAAACACCCAAAAACCAGGACATGTCCCGGAAAACCGGGACACCTGGTCACCCTAGATATCACCTTCAAAGTGTTCCCTTTGGAAGCCACGACTTTCTTCCAGCGATCCTCCCAATTTCGGAAGCACTGCTTAAAGTCACCTTTTGGAATATCTAAGATCTGCTTTTTCGCTTACTGTTTTATTTCCTCTACTGCTTGAAATCGTTTTCCTTTTAGATGATACTTCAATTTGGGAAGCATACATAAATCACAGAGAGACAGGTCAGGACTGTATGGGGGCTACCGAAGTTATGTAAAGCTGTGTTTCACCAGAAATTGCTGAATAAGCTGCGATGAATGAGCAGGTCACTTTTCACTGAAGTAAGACCACTTTAATTTGATTATTACTTATAGACTCATCACCGTAAACGTTCCGAATCATAATTATGGTTTTCGAATATGAATAGCCAAGTTTTTGACAAAACTTATCGCATACTCATTGTACGCTGCGTTTCGTCATCCTAAAATACGATGCGTACATGGTCAGACAAGGTCGGGTACTTTCTGGACAAACCTCGTACATAAGGAGCGTCCGCATATTACGTAACGCTATTTTTAGTGATTTTTGACTCACCCCTCCATCTTGTGACATTTCGCTGAACCCCCTCTCAAAATGTCATGTGACACTGATGCTAAAGACCCTCCTATTTTTAATAAGAAATATAAATGTAATTTTATATAAATGTCAAAGGAACAATGAAGAATGAGTTTAAACTATTGGATAATAGTATCAGAATACTTTCAAATAAATACTTTAGATATTTTTTTTTTAATTCAAGAATATTTGTATAATTAAAAGATTGAATCAGACGGCAGATTAACTTAACAGATTAGGGGTCGTCTACAAACTCTTTTCTTGATGAAAATTTAATTTTTTTTGTAGAAAAGTCTATCATTATATTTTTTGTTCTGAATTAACGTTTGGTTGAAAATTTTACTATTTTATTAAAGATTTAACTATTTTGTTGAAAATTCGTTTCATTTTTGGTTGAGAATTAATTTTTTAACTGGAAATTTAATTAATCTATTTTTTTATTTAAAATGTATCTACTTTTTGGTTGAAGATTCAACGGTTTGGTTAAATGTTGAAATCTTTTCTTAAAAATCAATTTTTTTATGAAGATTCATAATTTTAGATAAAAATTCATCTGTTTGGTTTGAACATTTAATTATTTAGCGGAGAATTCGTTTTTTTCGTTGAGAATAGACTTTCGTTACTGAAAATATAAAAAATTCCAGGTTTGGTTTGAAACTGATATTGCAAATTTAAAATTGATCCTTTTTGGTTGATAATAATTGATGTACATATTTTGTTGAAAACTCGTCTTTTTGGTAGAAAATCAATATTCTCGGTTAAAAATGCATCCTCTTTGGTTCAAAATGCAACTGATTGGTAGAAAATTATTCTGTTTTGTTTGAGGATTCAAATAATTTGTTCAAAATTTGTCTTTTTTCGTTGAATTCAACTGTTTTTTTTTATTTGAAACTAAAATATCTTTGGTTGAAATATAAATTATTACATGTTTCGTTGAGAATTTTTGTTGTTGAAAAATCAACTACATGGTTTAAATTGGAACTACTCTGTAAAAAAAGATTTTTTTTAATTGAAGATTCAAGTATTTGGTTGTATATCAACTTTTTTGTTGAAAATGATTTATTTTCGGGTTGAAAATTCAACTGTTTTGTAGAAAATTTATCTTTCTGGCTCGAAAATTAAACAATTTGGCCGAAAATTGAACTACTTTTTTTTGATAATTAACATTATTGTTAAATATTTAACTATTTAGTGACAATTTTTTGTTTGGTAAAAAATTTCTTAAATTTCGTCTAAAAGTGTAGCTATTTCATTTTTGGTTGAACATTTTTCGTTTATTAGTTAAATATCCAACCTTTCGGTACAAACTCATATATTTTGTTGAAAATTCTTCTATTTTAGTCTCAAATTAATTCTGTTTGTAGAAATTCATCATTTTGATTGAGGATTTAACTATTACATAAAAAATGCTTATTTTTTGGTTGAATGTAACCGGTTAAGAATTTGTTTTTATTTTTGTTCGAAATTATTTTTTTTAACTAAAAATTTAATGATTTCATTTTTGACTGAAAATTTAGCTCTTTAGTTCAATATTCAACTATTTCGTTGAAAATATATATTTTCTGATTGGAAATTGACTTTCCTTTTTAGAAATTTTCCTTTTCTGGTTCAAAAGTCAATTTTTTTCTAAAAAAATCTATTTTCTAGCTTGTAAACTTAACTATTCTGTTGAAAATTAGTCTATTTGGGTTGAAAATTAATCTTTTTTTTTTAAAATGTATCTAGATATGGTTGAGGATTCAACTATTTGGTTAGAAATGCGTCTTTCTCCGTTGAATTCAGATGTTTAATAATTCGTTTCTATTTTTGTTGAAAATTAGATTTTTTTAAATGCAAGTTTAACTATTCTATATATTCTATTTCCCTTATTTAACCTTGCTTCCCCTACTTCTTCACCTCTTATTTTCCCTTTTTTCCTCTACCCCCGCCCTCATTTCCTCTCATTCCCCTATTTATCCCATCATTTTCCCTCACTTCTCATTCTTTCTCTCCGCTTATTTCTCCTTACTTCCCCTACTTCCACTTCCTTGTTTACCCTCACTTCCCGTACTTCGCCTCCCCTTATTTCTCTAACCTCCCCTACTTTTCCTTACTTTCTCTAACCTCCCCTACTTTCCCCTACTTTCTCTAACCTCCCCTAATTTTCCCTACTTTCTCTGCCCTAATTTCCCCAACTTTCCCTTTCATTATTTTCCCTGACTGCCCCCAAGAACCTCTTTACTTATTTGACTTTACTTCTCCTCCCTATATTTCACCTTATTTGCTCTATTTCCCCTCCCTCATTTCCCTTTATTCCACCCAATTACCCACTTACGATCCCTACTCTTCCTTCCGTTAGTTTCTCTTACTTTCACTCCCCTTATTTTCCTTCACTTCCCTTACTTCCCCTCGCCTTATTCTTCCTCACTTCTCACACTTTCGCCACTTCCCCTTCCTTCCCGTACTTCCCCTCCTCTTATTTTCCCTACTTCCCCTCCCCTCATTACTTATTTCCTTTCACTTCCTCTACCTTTTTTTATCCTCACTGTTCGTACATTCTCTCCCCTCATTCCTCCTTACTTCTTATACTTCCCCTTACTTCGTCTCCTCTACTTTCCCCTACCGTGCCTCATTTTTCATTCCCTTATTGGACCTTAACTCCCCTACTTCTCCTCCCCTGGTTTTCCCTTCCTTCCTCTACTTCGCCCTCCTCAACTCTCCTCATTCACCTACTTACTGCTTCATCTTCCCTCACTTTTCCTACATAACTTCCCCTTATTTCCCCTTAAATCCAGTACTTCCCCTTCATTTTTACCCACACTTCCCTTACTCCCCCCCTCCCTAATTCCTGTTCACTTTCGCTACTTCCCCTCACTTCCTCCTGCTCGTTTCCCCTACTTTCCTTTACCTTATTTTCCCTTACTTTCCATCACTTCCCGTTTCCTTTGTTCCTCACACTTTCCCTACTTTCCCTCAATTTTTCTCCGCTAAATTCTTCTCACCTCATTTCCCTGACTTCTCCTCCCATTATTTTTTCTTACTTCCCCTACTTTTCGTACTTCCCATCTCCTTATTTCCTCTCTTCTTGAGCTATTCCCTACCCCATTTCCCCTCACTTTCCCTAATTTCCCTCCCTGATTTACCCTCCTTGGGAAAAAGTACGACGGACGGACGGATGGGCAGACACCCGATCGAAACTATAAGGGTTTCTGCCTTGGTCTACGAAACCCTAAAAATAAAGTAAACCTCTAATTAGAAACTTGGGGTTTACTTACATGTAGGAACGAAAATCGAGTTGGAATGCAATCTTCTGAATGATGAAAGTCTGGAAAGTTTGCGTGTCAAAAGTAACAGTTCTGATATTTCTATGGATGTCATGTGAAATTGCTAAAATATATTTTAGTTAGTTTGAAATGAGTTTACAAGTTTGCTTTCTGGCGTCCTAATTATTGTGTATGTATGCGAGTTAAAACGATTAGGAAAGCTAAAGTCGGGGCAGGAACTGTGCTCTCAGTGGCAATTCCAGAAAAGTGAATTACGCATAATTGGGTTGTCTGTGCTGGTTGAAAATATATTTTTGGTGACAGGATTTTCGTCTCGGAATGTCCATTAGACCGACTTTCCTGATTATCCTTACTCTTCGCACCTTACCTATTGCCAATCTCGTTTTCGAAATCCACAGAGACCGTCCTAATGAATCTCATTTCGTTTTAAACTCATTATCCAACATCCCCAAACGGATCCTCGTACACGGGTGAATCATCTCTTACCTACAGTTCTCCCTTACAATACAATTTCGGTATTTTAATCTCTTTTCAAAATCAACTAATTTTTTTAATTAAAAAAGATCATCTATCGATTACAAATTCTTATTTTTGATATTTTACCATCCATTTTTGACTAATTTACCGAATGTATTAAGCACTTTAGGGTGGTTCAAACAAAACTAATTTTTAATATTTTTTTTATAAATTCGAAAAAAACATAATAATATCAAATAAGTTCAAACAAAAATGAACTTAATTTTAAATAAAAAACAGTAGAATTCAACAAAGAAAGTTCAATTTTCAAAAAAATAGTTGAATCTTTAATGAAAGTAAATTGATTTTCAATCGAACAGATGTATTTTTAATAAGAAAAAGACTGCATTTCTACCAAGAATATATTAGCATTCTACCCAAAAAGACGAATTTTCAACAAAATACATAAATTTTTGATCAAATAGTTGATTTTTCAACTGATAAAGATAAATTTTCAAACAAAAATAGAATAGTTAAACTTTTAGTTTAAAAAAATTATCTAAAAAATACGAATTTTCAACAAAAAAGAGTAATTTTTAAACAAATTATGGATCTTTAAACAGAAAAAAATGAATTACTAACTAAATAGTTGCATTCTTAACAAACCAGATAAATTTTCAATGAAGAAGATTATTTTCTACCAAAAAAGACTAGTTTTGAACACAATACGTGAATATTCAACTAAAAAGCTCAACTTCGAACAACATAAAAAAACTAGTTTTTAACCAAATATTAAAATTTTCAACTAAAGAGAAATATTTTTATTTTAAATTAAGAACAGTTGAATTTAACCAAAAGAGACGAATTTTCAACAAAATAGTTAAATCCTCAACCAAAACAGATTATTTCTAACTAAACAGTTGAATTTTAAACAAAAAAGAAGATGAAATTTATACCAAAAGAGATAAATTTTAAAACCAAAAAGACAAGCAACGACAAGATTTTTGATAAATTTTTTATATCTTTTTGATTTTCGATATCTTAACTTCAGATTAAGTTTAGTGTCTAACGTAACGTAGTTTCTAATAGTTTTTCGTTTTTTTTTTTTAGTAGAAAATTCATCATTCTAGTTAAAAATCTATTTCTTTGGTGAAAAATGTCACTATCTTGTTGAAAACTCGTTTTTGTTTTTGGTTAACAAATATTCTTGGATTCATATATTTTGTTGAAAATTTGAATTATTGGTTACATTCAACTAGTTTGGTTTAACATTATAGTTTTTTTTGCCGAAATATGAACTATTACATTTTTTGTTGAGTATTCATATTTTGAGGTTGGAAATACAACTCTTTGGTTGCAAGTTGAACTGCTTTCTCAAAAATGTATTATTTTGGTTAAAGATTCATAATTTTAGTTTCAAATTCATCTGTTTGGTGGAAAATTGGACTGCTTTAATGAAAATTCCTTTTTTGTGGGTTAAAACTTAATTTTTTAAGTTGTAAATTAAACTATTTGTTTGAAAATTAACTTTTTGGTTAAAAATGCAACTGTTTTGTAAAAGACTCGTCTGGTTTGGTTTGAAAAGACAACATTTTGATAGAAAGGTCAACTATTTAGTAGAAAATTAAACTCTTTTGTAGAAAATTCGTTTTTCATTCCAAATTAATTTTTTTTAATGAATTTTTAACTATTCCATACTTAATTAAAATTGATGTTTTTTATTTTAAGAATTCAACTATTTGTTTCACAATTCTTGCAATTCTGAGTTGAAAATTCAATTATTTGATTAAAAACTAAACTGGTTTGTAGAAATATCGTCTTTTTGGATTAAAAATACAACATTTTGGATGACATTTTCTTCCTTTATTGAGTGAAAAATCTTTCTTGGTAGGAAATTCAATTGTTTTGTAGAAAATTCTTTTTTTTATTGCAATTTTTCTTAACTAATCCATACACGTTGAAAAATTGATATTTTTTAATTTGAAAATTCAACAACTTAGTTGAAAATGTATCTAATTTTTTTAAAAAAATTCGGCGTTTTGGTTAAAACTTCAGCTAATTGGTTGAAAATTTACGTATTGTTTTGTTCGGAAATTAAATTATTTGGTAGAAAATTTGTTTTATATATATATATATATATATATATATATATATGAAAATTCATTTTTTTTGTAGAAATGTCGTCTTTTCGGCTTGACAATTAAACTATTTGATTGAAAATTAACTTTTTTGTTAGAAATTCGTATTTTAGACTGAAAATTGAACTATTTTTGTACAAAATTGACTATTTGGTGAAAAATTATACTATTTATTTTTAAATTTAACTAATTCGTAGAGAATTAACTTTTTTAGTAAAAAAATCATATTTTCGGGTGCGCACGGAATTAACAGAAACCAATAAGAAAATACAACTATTTTTCGATTAAAGTTAATTCTTTTTAATTGAAAACTCTACTTTTACATTTCTGGTTCAGAATGAATCTCTTTTGGTTAAAAATTCTACTATTTGGACAAATATTTAAGTATTTTGTTAACAATTCGAAATTTTTTCAATTAATTTTTTTAACTGAAAATTTAACGATTCTATTTTTGGATGAAAATTTATGTATTTTGTTTGAATTCGTCGTTTTTAGTAGAAAATTAATCTTCTTGATTCAAAATTTAACTATTGGGGTCAAATTTGAACTACTTTGTTAAAAATTAATTTTATTGGTTGAAGATCCACTGTTTGGTTGAAAATTGAACTATTTTGTTGAAAATTCGTTTTTTTTCATAAAATTGAAAATCAATTTTTCAATTGCCAATTTAATTAGTTCATTTTATGTTGACTATTTAATTGAAAATTAACTGTTTTGTTAAAGATTCAACTGTTTTGAAAAAATCTCACCTCTTTGGCTTCAAGATTCAACTGTTTTTCTTCAAAATTTAACTTTTTCTTGATAATTCGTCTTTTTGGATTGAAAATTTTATAATTTTTGCAGAAAATTCAACTATTTAGTTGAAAATTCATATTTTTTGGATGAAATTGAAAATTCAACTGTTTTGTAGAAAAATCAAACATTTTGTTAAAGTAATCTGTTTTGGTTAAATATTCAACTGTTTTGTAGAAAACTCGTATGTTTAGATTATAAACTGAGCTACTTGGTTGACAATTGAACTATTTAGTTAACAATTAACTTTTGGTTGAAAATTCTTCTGTTTTGTAAAAAAATTAACAATTTTTCTAAAATCATCCCTTTTATTCGAAAATTCAAATGTTTTATAGAAAACTCTCCTTTTGGCTCAGAAATTTTACAATTTGGTAAAAAATTCATCTTTTTGGTGGACAATTTAACTGTTTGGTTAAAAATCAACTTTTTGGTTGAAAATTTCAATGTTTTCGCCTTTTTGGTTTATAAATTAAACAATTCAGTTGAAAAATGTTTTTTTCCTTGACTGAAAAATCTTTTCTGGTTAATAACTCAACTCACTTGTTGAAAGTTTTTCTTTTTTTGATTGGAAATTGATCTGTTTTGGTAGAAATTTGATTTTATAAAGTTAAAAATGCAACTATTTGGTTAAAAATCATTCTGTTTTGGATGAGAATTCAAATTTTTTGTTAAAACTTTATCTTGTTTGGTTCAATTCAACTGTTTTTTTATTACAAATGAAAAGTTTTTCTTGGGTGAAATATCAACTATTACATTTATTGTTGAGAATTCATCATTTTTTGTTGAAAATTCAACTAGTTGGTTGAAAGTTTAACTACCTTGTTGAACATCAATTTTTCTAACTGAAAATTTAACTATTCCAGTTGAAAATTTAACTATTCAGTTGAAAATTCGTTTTTGTTATTATAAATTAGTTTTTTTTGTTATAAATTAGTTTTTTTTAATATAAAATTTAACCATTCTATTTTCGTTAAAAATTTATCTTTTTTGGACGAAAATCGAACTATTTGGTTGTTAATTGATCTTTTTTATTTAAAAATTGAACTATTTGGTGGAAATTTGTTGTACCTTTGTGGTATAAAATTCAACTATTCCAGTTGAAAAGTCATCATTTCAGTTGAAAATTCATCACGTTGGTTGAAAATTGACCTGGTTGATTGAAAATCCGTTTTTTTGGTAACAATTATTTTGGTTAACTTACCATTTAAATATTCTATTTTTTGTTGAAAATTCATCTTTATTTTTTTGTAAAATTCTACTATTCGTTAAAAATTTATCATTTTCAGTTGCAAATTCAACAACTTGGTTGTAATTTCATATATTATGTAGAAAATTCATCTTTTCGGTTTATATTTCAATTATATTAC
>CAKNYM010049882.1:197920-233565 GCA_932195095.1 Andricus curvator
TTCGTTAAAAATTTATCATTTTTAGTTGCAAATTCAACAACTTGGTTGAAATTTCATGTATTGTGTTGAAAATTCGTATTTTTTTGTAGAAAATTATTCTTCATGGTTGAACGTTCATCTTTTTGGTTGAAAGTTCAAACATTACAGTTCAAGATTCGTCCTTTTTGGCAGAAAATTAATCTTCTCGGTTTAAAATTCAGATTTTTCCTTGAAAATTCAACAGTTTGTTTTTAATTTGTTTTCTCTGTTGACTGAAAAGTATTTTTTAGAGTTGAAAAGTCAACTATTCTTGAAAACTGGTCTTGTTTGGTCGAATGTAACTTTTTTTATTTAAAATTGAAACCTTTTTGGTTTAAATTTCAATTATATTATATTGTTCGTTAAAAATTTATCATTTTCAATTGCAAATTCAACAATTTGTTTGCAATTTCATGTATTGTGTTGAAAATTCGTATTTTTTTGTAGAAAATTATTCTTCATGGTTGAACATTTATCTTTTTGGTTGAAAATTCAACCATTCCAGTTGAAGATTCATCATTTTAGTTGAAAATCTATCTGTTTGGTTTGAAATTAAATTATTCCAGTTGAAGATTCATTATTCTATTTGCAAATTTCTCACTTTGATTGAAAATTAAACTATTTTGTTCAAAATTCGTTTTTTTTTAAGTTTAAGTATTATATAATAATAACATAATTTATATTGATATAATAAAATACACATTTTATTACAAACGTTCCTCTGTTCCATAAATAGGAGCAAGCGTTGAAAACGTGTATGTCGATATGAAAGACCCATGTCTTAAAAAAGGTGTACGTATTATGAAACAACTAATTAATGGATAAAGTTGTATCCAAATAAAGAAAAAGTGCAGTAATCTCAATTAATCTATTACACATGTGAAATAATAGAAATTTGTAAATACACGAGATAAAACAAATTATGGTATCAAGCCATCTGACTCGGATAAATGGCAATCAATTTTCCCGAGTTTGGAGGTTACACGATTAAAATAATTTTTCAGTGCTTAAAACTTTAGTACCATACTTGATTTTTATATAGATAAAAAGCCTAACTTTCATACTCATTAATATAATAATGTGTACTCAAAAATATATTTTAAAATTATTTATGAATCGAATTATTTGTCAAACTGTTTCACAATTGGGACATGTTTCATGATAGGTACCTGCACCTCAATTTTTTAAGCCTTCTTGTGAAATTTTGTTACACAATTTTTTTTTAATTTATGTTGATTCTGTCGCTCGAAAGCTAACTTCACAGTGACTCTAATCCGCACTCTAGACTAATGGCTCAATTCACGAAAGTTGATGATTTTTGAACTACCCTAAAGCACATTGTATTGTTCTGGACCGTTTGGCCTGCACTGAAAGAACATAGTGCTAACAATTCGAAAAATGCATGCTGCGATTATAATAATGTGCCGATAATCGTGTTCATATTTTCTGTAGTGCCCCAAGCAATGACATATTGCACAAAGCGAAACGACTACAAGGGTGTTTATGTTCACACGAATGCATATGTCCGATCTCACCGATTCGTCATGATTAAGGAGCGAACGAGGTAGGGCCAGCCATTGTTGTATCAAAATGTTCCTTTGATTGAATCTATTTTCGGTAATGGCAGGAAGGGGCCGGAATCATCGAGCGTAACGAAATCGAAGAAATATGATATTACATGCGCTCGAGCTCTAACGCCGATTAATATTTCTTAGTTCACTGTGCGATTAACTGTACTACGAATTGCATTATTTATAACGTACATTTACAATCCTCGCCTATATAGAATCGTAACCAGTATCCTTACATAGAAGTTGAACGTATTTTATGGCTTCTAATTTCTCACATCAAGAAAAATGCAAGAAACTTATTATATGTAGATTAAATTCAATTATAAATGGGATGAGGGCCATTATACGGTACCGCCTAGGAGTATGATGAGGACACCTAACAAACTAGCGATTGAAAAATCCCGTGTGGAAAAGTCGATTGGGGCCAAACTGGCCCCAGACAGTTAGACTAACTATCAATTAGGCATCAATTTGTCTCCTCAATTAGTCCCAGATTAGGCTTCGGTCTGGCTTGTAACGGTTTGTTGCATCGACGCCCAGTCAGGCGATCCGATTGGGCCCCAGCTGAGTAATATTAATTATGCCTAATTAACTTGAACATAGTATTTTTCATTATTATTATATTAATGAGGCATTTTTTTTCTGGACCTGTAGATTTTATTTTAATGAAGAATACGAACTTATTTTTGTTCCTAAAGGTGGAAGTTAGTATTTTCGGATATGTTGGCGTAAGAATGAAATTGTCGACACATTTTTCTTCTATCATACTTATGTCAAACTACTTTTTCGAAAAAAACACCTTATGAGTATTATTAAAAGACAAGTTTGAAGGTCTTTAGGTGTCGTCTATAAACTACGTTACCAATTTTAGGCTATTTTTGACCCCCCCCCCCCCCTCCCTAGTTGACAAAAGTAATTTTGGCTTGAGAGGGTAATTTTTTACGAACAGAGGGTTATAATGAAGTCATAATATTGAATTCAATATTAACAACGTTCAACCAAATAGTTAAAATTAATTGAAATTTTCAACAAAATGCATTCATTTTTAACAAAATTGTTGAGTTTTAAAGCCAAAAGGACGAAGTATCTACAAAACGGTTGAATTTTCAACCAAAAAATATGGCTTTGTAACAAAAAAGTTCATTTTCTATCAAAAAGTTACATTTCCATGAAAGTAGTTTAATTTTTAACTGAATAGTTGAATTTACAACGAAAAGTGTGAATTTTGCATAAGAAAAGTTAATTTTCAAACGATTTATTTAATTTTCTACTAAATTGTTGATTTCATAACCACACTAGATTATTTTAAAACTAAGCAGCTGCATTTTTAACCAAAAAGATGAATTTTCTATTAAAAATATTAATTTTTAACCAAAATACACATAATAATTATACGGATATGTATATTTTAATATATATATATATATATATATATATATATAATAATTAACATACACTGTTAGTTGAAAAAATAATTCTCAACAACAAAAAATAATTTTGAACAAAATAGTTAGATTTTCAACTACAATGATGAATCCTAAAAAGAATAATTTTTCAACAAAAAATGTTCCAAAGGAAAAGATGATTTTTCAACCAAGAAGATAAATTTTCAACCAAAAAAAGACAAAGTTTTAGCAAAATACATGAATTTTCAACTAGAAAATATATATTTTCTATAAAAAATATCAATTTTTAACCAAAAATACACATAATAATTATATATATTTATATGTATACATAATAATTAACATACATTGTTAGTTAAACAAATAAATTCTAAAAAAAAAATAATTTTGAACAAAATAGTTAGATTTTAAACTAAAATGATGAATCCTAAAAAGAATCATTCTTCAACAAAGAATGTTTTAGAGGAAAAGATGATTTTTCACCCAAGAAGATAAATTTTCCACCAAAAAAAGACGAAGTTTTAACAAAACACATGAATTTTCAACTAGAAAATATAAATTTTCTATAAAAAATATCAATTTTTGACCAAAAATATACATAATAATTATATATATAGCATAATAATTAACATACATTGTTAGTTAAACAAATAAATTCTCAACAAAAAAAAGCAATTTTGAGCAAAATAGTTAGATTCTCAACTAAAATGATGAATCCTAAAAAGAATAATTCTTCAAGAAAGAATGTTTCAAAGAAAAAGATGATTTTTCAACCCGCAAGATTAATTTTCTATCAAAAAGTTAAATTTTCATAAGAATAGTTTAATTTTTAGCCAAATAGTTAAATTTCCAGACAGAAAGATGAGTTTTTCAGCAAGAAGACTAATGTTCTAACCAAAAACAGGAGCTTTAAAAAGTAAATTAATTTTCAATAAAATTGTTGAATTTTAAATCCAAAAGAACGAATTATCTTCAAAACGGTTGAATTTCCAACCCAAAAGTATGATTTTTTGCCAAAAATTTGAACTTTCCATCAAAAAGTTAAATTTTCACAAACATAATTTAATTTTAAATGAAAAAGTTAATTTTCAACTGAATTGTTCATTTTTCTACTACATTGATGAATCCTCAGCCAAACCAGCTTAATTTAGAACCAAACATTTGCATTTGCAACAAAATACATGAATTTTCAACTGGAAAGGTTCAATTTTTAATGAAAAATTTCAGATTTTATTTACAAATACATTAGTTAGATATTTAGTTCAAAAATTTAATTCTGAACAAAAAGAAAAACAAAAAATTTTCAACAAAATAGTCACCTTTTCAAAAAAGGAGATGAATTTTCAACTAAAATAATGAATCCTAAAAACATGAATTTTTAATCCAGAAGAATAATTTTCGACAAATGGAATAGTTACATTTTCAACCAAGAAAGTAAATCTAAAAAAATATGCATTTTTAACAAACCACATTAAAATTTAAACCCAATAATTGAATCTTTAACTAAAACAGACGGATTTTGAAAGAAATAGTTAAATTGTCAGGCAAAAAATGAGTTTTTCAGCAAGAAGAAAAAATAAGTAATTTTTTTTAAGTTCATTTTTTTTGGCTTAAGAGGGTGATTTTTCACGAACATAGGGTAATAATGGAGGTATAATATTCAATTCAATATGAAACACTTTAAATTCCTGTGGTCTCAAGTCGAAATATGTATTGAATTTTCAACAAAAAGAATAAATTTATATTTCATATTAAAATTATCTACCAAAAGACGAATTTTCTACAAAACAGATGAATTCTTAACCAGAAAGGATGCATTTTTAATCTAGAAGATTTTTTTTAACCTAAAAAGACAAAGTTTCAACAAAATACATGAATTTCTAACTAGAAAATATCAATTTTCTATAAAAGGGTTGAATGTAGAAGATGATTTTCTAACCCAGAAGATTAATTTTCTAAAAATGAAATAGTTAAAATTTCAGCCAAGCAGATGAATCAACAATAAAAAAAATGAATTTTTAACAAAGCAGTTCAACTTTTAACCAACTAGCAGAATTTTCGACCAAAAAAGATGACTTTTCACAAAATAGATGCATTTTCAACAAAATAATACAATTTTCAACCAAATACTAGAATTTTTAACCAAACGAGAGAATTTCGTAACAAAAAATATAATAGCAGACTTTTCAACCAAAAGGATTTAAAAAATCGTGCATCCTATTTTTAATACTTTTCAAAGCGAAAATGTTTTTCTGTTTGCATTTTTAATTTTTTCTAAAATTGTAATCGTTTAAATAAGTAAAATTATCAAAAATAACCCACATAATAATCACATCACTTAAATGTCGCGGTAAAATGTTAAGTCTCAAATGAGAAAGGGCGCTAAATTCAAATTGTAAAAGAATTCAAAGTAATAGAAAACATATTTTTCGCATTAGGCAGTATGTAATTAAAAACAATTATATGATCACTACATTATACAGTAAGTTTGTAAGAAATATATGTATCAATTATAATATATAATTGTTTAAAGAATAAACATGTTAAATTCTCTTAAAGGCTCTCTTCGAATTTGAATGCTGAGCACATTATCGAGAGCATTTGCTTAACATAAATTCTTGGGCATATATCAGACATATATATATATATATATATATATATATATATATATATATATATTCCGTGATTGAAATAATTTAATTAATGCGAAACAGATTGAATTTATGCATTTGAGATTAAATAGTTCTCTTGTGTTGAAAATAGAGAAATTCAGATAGCGATGGTAGTCTATTTGTAACCAATATGTTTGTGGATATAACAATACGAGTTCGAAATTCAGATAATGTGGGGGCATGACTTCTGACAATGTAATTATCAGATGGAACTATATTAATGAGTGAGAATATTCGCTGTATATATTAGACATACCATTCATGATCAGTTCTGTTCATGTTAGGGATATGTATATACTACATGCACACTATTGACATGTATCGCTATCCAATCGCCGTACCAGTAACCCATTAACGCATGTATGTTTCTCAATATGGGGAATGTCGAATATTAACTGCAGCAACTCCATCACTGTAAAAACTATGGTTCCATTTTAATTGAGCATCACTTTTTTAGCGTCCTGTTATAATACCAAATCGTCTTGTTTTGATGCCATCGTTCGTACTATTTTACTTTGCTAACTTCAGACTGAAAAGTGGTACGTACTAGAGAACTAAAATAATGCATAGGGTTTATTGTTTCAATTGCTCGCAACTTCATGCTTTTATGAGAATTCTTCATTGGTTAAATTTTCTTTTACTTTTGAAATGTGACAGAGAAAATAGAAAAGGGGAAAAAGGTGGCATTATTTTAAAAAGAGGAAACTGGTGAATAAATATGTAATTATTACATACTAATAAATATAATAAATATTAATTATTTATTTGAATATAAGACAACATTTAAATTGAGAATGATGCATAGAATTAATTTTTTTAATTGTAAAAGTTACAAAAGTTTGTAAAGTCGTTTTGAATTATTATTCAGTAATGAAAAATTCATATATTACAATGATTGAAAAGTAATGAGGTGGATGTTCTTCCAAAGGTCCTTCCTGGTAGCCTAGGTGCTTAAATCACATCTTTCTCGGGGAAGTAGGGTTAGGGGCTGAAATTGGAGATACCCGGATGGCTTTTCACAATAATTTATTTGGATATTATTTTTTATTTTTAAAAAGCTATTTAATTACATAATAAAATCATGACAAATTTTTTTAATCGTTTTTTTATCTAACTGAATAGCTTTTAGAAAATAAAAAATAATGTGCAAACACACTTACATTAAAAAATAGTTATTTTTTTAATTATTGAAAAAATAAAGTTTCGTCCTATGCAATTGGTACTATTGTTTGGCCCTCGGCTTGCAGACATCTTGGATTTCCCCCACCTAACCTGAAATACCTAATTTAGATATACTATTTTTATTATTAAAAAGCTATATCAATCATGAAAACTTACAAGGAAAAATAATTTTTGTCTAAATAAAAAAATAAAGTTTTGTCCCATGCAATTGGTATTATTGTTTGGCCCTCGGTGTGCAGACATCTCGGAGTCTTGGATTTCGCCCACCCAAACCTGAAATACCTAATTACGACTTGTTACGATCCTGAAGATCCTGAATTTCATTTGACAGATTTAGGTTAGGTTTATACCGGCGTGTTCACACGACGTGCTTGCGAGTTAGATTCACATCTCGTTGATTATTTCTATGTACTTAATTGAGTTAAAACTATCAACGATTATCATTAATTCCTTATAAATGTTTTTTGGAAATTATGCTTATTTTGTTAATTAAACTCGAAGCAAATGAACAGAGAATCCGAATCCGAGGTTAAAAAGACCCTAGCACGTCAGGATTCTGACATAACCTCAAAAAACCACATAAAAAATATTTTTCCGGGTCTGGAGGTCAGACCATGTTTACTATATGTTTTTTGGGTCGCTGAATACGAATCCAAAGTCCAAAAGCCCCAAGCACGTCAGCGTTCTGAGGTAACCTCAAAAAACCTCATAAAATTTTTTTTTAAGTCCGGGGGTCAGACCATGTTTATTATATGTTTTTGAGGTCACTGAAAAAATCGTCTATTTTTCAAGTGCCCTCCGCGTGAAGAATAACCCATATAATAAATATAATTATTATATCTATATATTACAAACAAGTAATATGATACATCATATAATATTATTTTGTATTACAAATAACGAAATGATATATGTTTAAAATCAAATAGACTTTCTAACCAAGCTAAGATATTTGAAAATTTTTATCAGAGCCGTGCAGTCGTTTATTTGAATTTTTAATACAAATTCAAGAACGCTTGGAACATTGGATTTTTCGAAATAGAAAAAAATTTAACTGTCCATCAAACCGCCTTGATTTCCTTGAATTATTACAATTTTTAAAATCAAAATAACTTTTTTTTGTGTAAAAATGGATCAAAAATTCAAGTAGAATCTTCGATATTCGACTTGTTCGAATATTCGAATAAATCGAATTTCAAATATTCAACTTGAGTTTTGGAGTCATTTTTTTTACAAAAAAAAAGGTTTTTTTGATTTAGAAATTTTAATAGCTTAAGGAAATCAAACCTGTTTGATGTACATTTAAATTTTGTTCTATTTCGAAAAAACCAACTTTCCAGGCGTGTCTAAATTTGCATTACAAATTCGAATAAACGACTGCACATCTCTAATTTGTATAGTCTACACCGAAAGTGAAATGGCTTAATGGTATAATAATAATAATAATAATAATAACTCTCAAACAAAGACCATTAACGAATATTTTCATCTTTGGCAACTTATTTTTCGAAGTCTTTAATAAATTACGAATTAGAATTAGGTTTCAGCTAATTTCGATAATTTCTTTTTCTGCATATTAGCTTTTTTTTGGAATCAGCTAAAGAAATTTTAGCAAACTGGCGCATTCTATTCTGCAAATATAAGTGAAAAGTGTAGGCCAAAACTTCCTTCCCATGTTCTGCACAAGAAGAGTAAAACGAGTTTTCGATTGATTTTATAAAATCAAAGAGTTTAAAATTCGGGTACTGGAGATTGTAATTTTCATCTAAAGTGATTAATTTTGCCACTGCATGATTAATTTGGATTTGACCTACACTTCCGTCGCTTGCAGAATAAAATAGTGCGGATTTGCAATCAACGAAGTTCCTCTTTTAATTTTTGACAAATTTGACCTGTAATGTAATACATTAAACAATGATTGTGAAAATGGCCCGGTGGAGTTTTCTACTACTGTTTTTATGTTTATCGCATTAATTATGCCGCTGTGTAACGCTGCGGGGTGCAAATCAAGTTACAAAAGTGAACTCGGAGAACCCGAAGATCTCGAATTTGAAAAAAATTAATTTTTCCGTCGTTTCGAAAGACCCAGCTATTAAAGCTTTATGGCAAAAAGCTTTAATTCTGAAAAATTTTACCGTGAAAGCTGGCCAGTTCGTTTATAGTAAACATTTTTTAAAGGAAGACATTCTCCACGAGAAAATACTAAAAGGACCCGATGGCACTAGTTTGTTGAAGGTAAATAATTATATATTTACTGTAAAATCGGAATCAAAATTTACAAATAAAATAAAATTAAATTCTTTTTTATTCAATAAACTGTATTATTAGGTATTTTCACTTACTACTCGTTTCAAAAAAATTCGGTTTGTTTTCCCGCCAGCAAGTGCAACAACAAACACAATTTATTCATATTTTTAGTAATTTTCAGAATAAAAAATATGTACCAAGTTAGTCTAGTCAATGTCTTATTTGAGTAGGATACAAGAAAGTGAAGTTAATTTCAGGATTAAATTAGAAGGCTACAAAATGTATGATACTAACCTCAATTTTCCTTCTTTAACAATTCATGCGACCAAAATCTTAAATTAATGTTACTTTTTTTAAACGATTAGTAAGTGAAAATACCTAATAAATACAGTTTATTGAATAAAAAAGAATTTACTTTTGTTTTATCTTTAAATTTTGATTTCAGTTTTACGGTAATTACATAATCACTTACCATTCTCAAAATAGTGCCATTAGATCCTTTTAGGATTTTCTCGTGGAGAAAGTCTTTTTGCCATAAAGCTTTAATAGCTGGGTCCTCCGGAACGATGAAAATATTATCTTTTTCATATTCAGGTTCTCTGAGTTCACTATTGTAACCTGATTCGCACCCGGGATCGATACACTTTGGCATAATTAATGTGATAAATAAACTTAGAAACACCAGTAGAAAACTCCACAGGACCGTTTTTACAATAATTTTATAAAGAACCCGTTTTATTGTTACATTTTTAAGAACGACTTTTTTGTAAATTTTTGTAACGACTCTACATGACGAAAGCCATATAACCGTCAAAACAACACGAAAAAAGTTACAGTGACAGTTCACGGACGTTTGACGTTCCCATGTGCTACGTTACGTCATTGAAATTTGATCCTCACTTCAGTCCTGTTTTGATTCAAAAAAGTTGTACTAAAACGTCGTTTAGCGGCATCAAAATAAAGGGGCATTAGAATGGAGCCACCCGAGACTATATTTTTGGAGGACTGTTTCAATACCGAAAACTAGCCTTGAAATGATACTTTTTTTTTACAGTGATTAGCAAACAATTTGCACGGAATTAGTAATTTCGATGTAATATCAAATTTTAGTAGATAAGGCGACATTCTGGATAATGACAATAATAATAATAATAACACTCTGGATTCGATTTGCAACTATTGAAATTATTCAGCGTAAAAACGAATACTTAAAGTTATATTCCACTTAATTTCACATTTGACTTGAAATAAGGAAGCAACTGAATTTAAGTACACACGATCATAAGTATCACACGATGTTGAATAAAGCACTTAATTATCTTTAAATAAGAAAAAAGCATTTCTCGACTGAAATAAAATAAACTATGCACCTAACTTTCAATAAGGTAAACGTCCCAGTAATCGTGACCATAAGAGATTTCATTGACTTCAAATATTTAGAACATTATTTTGGAAGGATTATTTAAAAAATGATTGGTACTGATTGAAGCATTGAACTGATTAAACATCCTAGAATATTATAAAAATTGTTTTTACATTATATTCAATATTAAGTTTTATTTATCAACAATTAAAAGTCAAAAAGCACCGATGTCCCAGTTATCGTGATTTCCAAATCTGCCATGTACTAGTAATCGTGAGTCGTTGTCCCAGTCTTCGTGAAAAAGGTTAAGTTTTCTTGAAATCAGTTTTTAGCGATTTGGAGGTGTAATTCAAGTGTATTTTTGTATTTTAACAATACTTTAACGAAATGAAAGATGTATTGTTAGTTTTATATTGATTGAGACCTCCGAGATGAAATTCATCGAAACATAACCTAAAAATCGAATCTTCTGATAGTTTTAATACGTCTGATGGACATTATAACTATTAATCATAATAAAAAGGAATTTTCTTTCAAAATGTTTAGTTTTTATTTCAGTTAAAAATATTTTGGAATAAAATTAATATATTTTATTTATGAGAAATAGAGTGGTCTCAAAAATAAATCGAAATAAATATTTATTAGAATTGTTATCACGATAAGTGATAAATACAATGCTGAGTACAACATAATTACACGGGATACCAAAATGTACACACTGGTAATTTGTATAATTACCTTTTTTGCAACATAAATTATGAACACAATGACAAAATATGATAAATTGCATCGACTAAAAAAAGCATGTGTATTTGGAGGTTATGTTCTGTTTACGTTGTCAAATTTTTCAAACTATCAAGAATTATATATCTATTACACATTTTTCTTTATATTATGCAGCATAGATTAATGTTAGCTGATGAAAAACTACTCAATAAATTTTAACTTCACTGAAAAATGATGATAAACTAAAAAATTCATAATGAAATCACTGAAGTCATGCCAATATTTTACATCACTTTTTTCAGTTTTAAGCACTAATTTATATTATGAATACTGCTCACAGTAACAAGTCAGTTCTCCGATTTCATTTTACGCTTTTTTGAAATTAATTAAATTATTATTTGTAATGAAATATGGAAATAAAATGTTGACAGAGTCGTCCTAGTCTTCGTGACCGCTAACGATTACTCGAGCAACTATGCTTTTGAAACGTCCCTATAATCGTGACCGATATTTTTCGAATGAGAAGGTACTAAATTAAGATTTTACTTAATTTTACGAAACAAAAATTATTTTTTATTAGAAAGAAATAATTTTCGTCCCGATCAAGTAATTTCTTGACATATTAAAAGCTTGAGCAAAGAAACGCCTTTCCGAACCTAAATGTTAAGCTATTTTCCACGCTTCGTGATTCATCGCCACCGGCAATACAAATTAATTTTTTTACCCATGTGCACTATTTATATACAAAAAAAACTAATTTGGTTTCCACAAACAAGCACTGTTCAAACTTACTAAAAATATTTTAGGATTGCATTTTTATGCGTAAATACTTACTTCTGGCGTTTACACCTCAAAACTCACGATTACTGGGACCGTCCCGATTACTGGGACATCTACATTATATAGTTCTGAAAGTAAGTTGAAGGGAACCTGAAATAACATAAGAGGCTTTCGTTACCTAAAATTAAGAAGCACGCCTCACTGAATTTCAGGTCAACTCTATCTTAATCGCGCTGGGACAAGCGCACGACGCGGTCTGTATGTGTATCTTAAATTGTATTCAGTTAAAAAGGTACTCGTGAACTGTCTATTTATTGTTTTTCGAAGTCAAAAACTGATTATCTGCTCATATGTTTAGTGTAAAGTTAGACTTTCAAGGAACGCACATTGTTCTTTGTCCAGATTGTCATCGAAAAGTATGATTGTATAGTGGTGTTCAAATAAATAAAAAAGTGAGTCTTCGAGATTCTTGGTGTAGACAAAGTGTTCTACTTGTGCATTTATAGAAAATTCAAAAGGATTTTATAAAGTTTCTCATTTATGTTTATCATTTATGTGATTTCAGGTTAGGGCTCACGGGTTACGGGAGGGGGGGGGGAGGTGAGGAAATGCATAATTTCAGTATAAATGTGCGACTAACTTTCAGCAAGGAGAGTCCTGAATTCAATGTCATCTCAACATTACACTACCTTTTCAGTATAAATATCGTCCTAATTTCAGGACTTCACTACTAGAGAAGGCAGGGAATTTGGTTAGTTGCTTTCTCATTTTTCTTTCCTCTTTTTTATTTTTGTCCAAAGAAACAAATTTTTTTTTGTTTTAAGGAATTGCTATAGGAACATTTTGTGGTGGTTTTCCAAATTTGATCGTTGGATTCTTTTTTTATTTTCAGGAAGTCTATTTCGCCAACGGCCAAACCACGCTGAAAAAACCAGTTCTCGTCAGATCACTGAAGTTAAGCAGCGTTGGGCGCGGTTAGTACTTGGATGGGTGACCATTCGAGAATACTGCGTGCTGTTGGCATATCGTGGGTGTGGTGAGCCCACACTTGTAATTATTTATTACAAGAAACTATCCACCTGGAAACACTACCCAAATCGGGTAGTGTCACGCCTACCCTGAAAGGGAAATGGCTTAATGGTATACTACTACTATACATTAACTTGAGTATTGGACGTTAAATAGGATCTTGAATTTGATTTTAATCTAATTTAAACTTCTTAAATTTCAATTTACTACCTGAATTTCAGGTCTTTATTACCTTAATTTTAGATCCGTACTACCTGAATTCCAGTCTTTTTGTTCGCTCACTTTAATGAGTAAAACAAATGCTTAGTTTCAGGTTTCATATGTTTCTTTTTGTTAGACCTTAAAATAATTCCAATTTTCGACTTAAAATAAGTGTTCGTTTTTTCTGTGTAAAAGCATCCACATTAGGGTGGTCCAAAAATTCGATTTTCGATTTATGGTGATCGGTCCCTTCCAATTTGTTCGTTTTCCGGAAAAAGAAGTTCCCGAGGGGTTAATCACTTGGATTTTTGGTACACACTAGATTGCAAGATTGGATGAAAATGCATAAGATTGCATGAATTATAGGAAATTCATTATAGAAAATCATTATATGGAAAAAATATAGAATAATCAGCACTGGAATAAATAATACAACAAAATTGAAGGAATTAATGTAAAAAGTAGAGAATCTACAAAACAAAGATTTATTTTAGACCACTCACAATTTCGTATGGAAATAAACAAAAATATCGATTCTGCACAAAGAAACTTTACACAGAAAAAATCTGTGAATTCCATTTATATACTTAATATCTCTTAAAATTTAGGAAGTATCTACGTGTACTGAAATTTTGGTACAAATAGCCCCTTTTCCAGCTCCCCCTATTCGTACCAAAAAAATCCGGCCATTTGTACCGGAATTTCGTTACACGTAGACACGGCCTGGAATTCAATTGAAATCGATATGAAAAATCCTTGAAATCTGTTAATATCTGTTTGAAAGTTGTAAAATCCCTCAAAAACTTCAAAATAATGAGAGTTTCTATAAATCTTAATCGCCTCTCCTTGAATTGTTGAAATCCGTAGAAATACCCTGAAATAAAATTTAATTTATTCTGTAAGGTAGAAATCATTTTAAATTATTTATATTTGAAATCATCGTTCTAGTTCAAATTTAAACTAAATGGTCGTAAATCAACTCATTTGTTGAAAATTGAAGTGTTTTGTGAGAAATTCTGCTTTTTGTCTTAAAAATTTAACAATTCTCTGTACAAATTTTATATTGGTGTTAAGGTTTCGGCCAGATGAATTATAATTAACATCTTTTTTAATTCTGTAGAACGTTGAGCTATTCGGTCGAAAATTAAACTATTTATTAAAAAATTTATATATTCTATTAGAAATGTTTTTTTTCTTCTAATAATTTTTCCTGAAAAGTTAACTTTTTCCCTCTTGGTTAAAAATGTATTCTTTATAAGTTGAAAATATTACTAATTTGTAGAAAATTCTTGTATTTTGTTGAAAATTCATTACTTGGCTGATGATTGAACTATTTTATTAAAAATTCGTCTTTTTCAGCTGAATTCAACGGGTTAAAAATTTGTTTTTTTTTGTTGTTGTCGTGGAAAATTAGTTTTTTAAACTGAAAATTTAACGATTCTATTTTGGATTGAAAATGTATCTCGTTTAATTGAAAATTCAACAATTTCTTCGAAAATTCATCTTTTTTGATTGGAAGTTATCTTCATTGTTAAAAATTCTTCTTTTCTGGTTTAAATATTAACAATTTTATAAAAAATTAGACTTTTCAATTCGAAAACTAAACTGTTTCTTAAAAGTTCATCTATTTTCTTAAAAATTCAACTATTTTGTTAAAAATTCATTTTTTTCTTGGAATCAACTGGTTGATTCTTCGTTCTTTTTTATTAAAGATTAATTTTTCGAACTGAAAATACAACTATTGCATTTTTTGTTGAAAACTTATCTTTTTTATTTAAAGATTTAACTACTAGGTAGAAAATGCATCTTTCTTAATTAGAATTTATCTTTATTGTTAAAAATTCTTCTTTTCTAGTTTAAAAGTCAACTATTTTCTAAAATATTCGCCTTTTTCAGCTAAATTGAACGGGTTAAAAATGTGTTTTTTGTTGTTAATGTTGTTGAAAATTATTTTTTTTAACTAAAAATTTAACGATTCTATTTTGGGTTGAGAATTTATTTTTATTTTTTAGTTGAAAATTCAACTATTTCTTAAAAAATTCGTCGTCTTTGAATAGAAGTTATCTTTATTGTTAAAAATTCTTTTTTTCTGGTTTAAATGTTAACTATTTTCTAAAATATTCGACTTTATAATTTGAAAACTGAACTATTTTGTTGAAAGTTCATCTATTTGCTTGAAGATTCAACTATTTTGCTAAAAATTAGTCGTTTTTGGTTGGATTCAACTAGTTGATTATTCGTTTTTTTTATTTAAGATTAATTTTTTTAACTGGAAATTTAATTATTGAATTTTTTGTTGAAAACTCATCTTTTTTAGTTGAAGATTTAACTAGTAGGTTGGAAATTCATCTTTCTTAATTAGAAGTTATCTTTATTGTTAAAAATTCTTCTTTTCTGTTTTAAAAGTCAACTATTTTCTGAAATATTCGACTGTTTAGTTTTAAAACTGAATCATTTTGTTGAATGATCATCTATTTGCTTGAAGATTCAACTGTTTTGTTCAGAATTTGTTTTTTTTCCCCTTGAATTCAACTAGTTGATAATTCTCGTTTTTTTGACAATTATTTTTTGAACCGAAAATTTAACAATTGAATTTTAGGTTGAAAACTTATCTTTTTCAGTTGAAAATTTAACTATTTGGTTGAAGATTCAACTGCTGTGTTAAAAATTTGTCTTTCTCAGTTGAATTCTACTAGTTGATGATTCGTTTTTTTTTTTAATAATATTTTTTAAACTAAAAATTAATGAATTGCATTTTAGGTTCAAAACTGATCTATTTTAGTTGAAAGTTTAACTATTTGGTTGAAAATTCTTCTTTCTGAATTGGAATTTACCTTTCTTATTAAAAATTATTATTTCTCTGGTTTAAAAGTCAAATGTTTTCCAAAAATGCGACATTTCGGATTGAAAACCGAACTGTTCTGCTGGAAGTTCATCTATTTGCTTGAAGATTCAACTGTTTTATTGAAAATACGTTTTTTTCGTTTGATTCAACTAGTTGATAATTCCATTTTTTTTGGTCAAAATTAATTTTTTAAACTGAAAATTGAACTATTATATTTTTGATTGAAAACTGATCTTCTTTAGTGGAAAATTCAGCACTTAGTTGAAAATGAACTTTTTTTGTCAAAAATTCGACTGTTTGGTTTGAAAATTCAACCTTCGTAAAAAAATTCGTCTTTTAGGTCTAGAATTCAACTATTTGGTTGAAAATGCAGCTAATAAATTTTTTTTTTTTCGATAATATTGTGCTTCAGTGTAGCGACCAGGATTGAATTTGTATTTTTTTATCAGAGAAGTGTCACGTATTGCAAAACCTTTGCGATCGCCTCCAATGTCACACATTGTGTCTATTTTTTATTTTCTTAAAGAAAACCCTCCTATGAGAAATAAAATTTATTTGATACTCATTTAAACCAAAAATATAAATTTTTAACAAGAATGTTATTTTTCAACCAAGTAGTTTAATTTTGGATCGAATTAATCAATCGTCAACGAAACCAGATTAATTTATAACCAAACACTTGAATTTTTAACAAAAAGGATGAATTTCCAACCACAAAGATTACTTTTCGACCGAAAAAGAGGGATTTTCAATAAAATACATGAATTTTCAATTAAAAAAGATCAATTAACAATAAAAAATATCAATTTTTAACCAAAAATGAAATAGTTACATCGTTAGTTATAAAAATTATTTATTAGCTAAGAAAGGAGAGAATTTTCAATAAAATGATTATATTTTCAACAAAAGAGATGAATTTTCAATTAAAATTATGAATCATAACAAAACCAATTTTCAACAATAGAGTTCAACCCATAAGATGATTTTTTAACCCGGAAGATTAATTTTCTGAACATGAAATAGTTAGATTTTCAACCAAGAAGCTGAATCTGAAAAAAATGTGAATTTTTAACAAACGAGTTGAACTTCCAACCAAGTAGTTGAATTTTCAACTAAAAACGATGAATTTTTAACCAAATAGTTAAATTTTCAACATAAAAAAAGGTTTTCCAGCAAGAAATTAATGTTCTATCAAAAACACGAATTTTCAATTGAATAGATTAATTTTCAACAAAATGGTTGAATTTTAAAACCGAAAGGACAAATTATCAACAAAATGGTTGAATTTTCAAACCGAAAATATGATTTTTTATCAAAGAAAGGTAACTTTCTACCAAAAAGTTAAATTTTCAAAAAACTAGGATAATTTAGACCGAAAAAGTTGCATTTTTGATCCAAAAGGATGAATTTTCTACCAAGAAGATTAATTTTTGTCCAAAAAAGACGAATTTTCAACAAATTACATTAATTTTAAACTAATAAATATCACTTTTCAACAAAAAAATCAGATTTCAACGAAGAACTGATTAGTTACATATTTAGTTAAAAAAATCAATTCTAAAAA
Source organism: Andricus curvator (assembly GCA_932195095.1). Classification (NCBI taxonomy): domain Eukaryota; kingdom Metazoa; phylum Arthropoda; class Insecta; order Hymenoptera; family Cynipidae; genus Andricus; species Andricus curvator. Next base: position 215,525 of record CAKNYM010049882.1, read on the forward strand.
AAAATGAATTTTCAACCAAAATTAATTTTCAAATAAAATTATGAATTTTGAAAAAATGAATTTTCAACAAAAGAGTTCAACCCAAAGGATCACTTTTTAACCCAGAAAGTTGATTTTCTAAAAAGGAAATAGTTAATTTTTCAATCAAGGAGATTAATTTACAACCAAAAATATTAATTTTGAACAAAGTACTTCAACTTTTACAAAATGATAAAATTTTCAAACAAATACTAGAATTTTTAAACAAATGAGATGAATTTCGAACCAAAAATTCAATTGTAGAATTCTGAACCAAAGGTATGTTTCCTAAAAACCGAGAAAAAAAGATTTCTTAAAAATGTATCATCAGGAAACGTACTAAATGTTATCTATGTTCGTAACATTACATCCACTAACCCCCCACCCTTCCCCTCAAATTGGTATCGTAGTTTTTGGACGATCCCTAAATACACATATAGTAGTTCGCAGCGGTATTTTATGTTTTTGAAATGACATGAAATCACTGACTTGGTGGAGTTCTCTCAAGTGAAATTCAATTAAATTTTTCCAGTACTTCTAGCAAGTGACCTTAATAGATTTTCTGGACCAGAGAAACTTGACTCCTACTGCTCAGATATACTGGATGCATGCCCACTCGAGCTATATAGACGAATTTCTGCCCGGGTGAAATGCGCAAAACGTACATATAGGAATGCTTTCTAACTATCTCGTGATGAATTTTCGGCAGACAGCTGGCAGAAAAAATCGTTTGCCACTATTTGCAGCCTCTGTAGATTTTCTCTTCACGCAAGGTTGCACGTCTTTTTCATTTCGACGAAACGTATCATAGCGGCTGAAAAGATGAGCACAGAAATCGTAATATCCCCTTGTCATACTCCTTTGTAATTTTCAAAACGATGCTCGCACACATTTTAATTACTTCCCTCTTGAAACATTTCATTTTCTGTCTTATTGTTAAAGCTTCCCCAAGAGATATAACTCTTTCTTTTAATAATATTTCAATTATTTACACATGCATTGTATTTTCATGAATACACAATTTAAAAAATCTACCTGCTTCGCGATAATATATTTATCTGGCGCTTCGCGCTCGATACTGTATTTACCTCGCGCTACGCGCTCGGTCTTTGTATTTCCCCCACATTTGTGCACACATCTTTTAAAATTAAAGGTCAAAGTACCGACAACTGTAATTTAGTGATTGTGAATTCTCTTTTGTTAAAGCTCTTCGGCTTTAACGAATACATTCTCATCACGTACCTCGTGCTTCGCACTCGATTTTGTCCAAAATGCGAAATTTTCTACATTATATATTCAACATTATTATATCAAATGTATATTACATTTATTTCTATACGTCGGCCTGTGATTGCTTATTAGATATTGCAAAATAAAGTACGAATTGTATTTATCATGATTGCTTTAATATTTGTTCCTGATTTTGCATTTAATGTTATCCTCAGCTACCGTGAAAATTTTATATCATTTCAATAAATGTATATTATTACAATTCATAATATGCATTAATATTAAAAACAGACGTATTTTCCTTGTCTTGTTTTTATAATTGAAAAAAGTGCGCATCCTATAAAAAAAACAATTGTGTTATGATACATTTTATTGCAACTTGTGTCGTTTTTCCTTCAATTTAATTTGTTTATGTTCAATGTTATTTTTTACGATTTGAACCAAAAATATGCATCCTAGCGTTAATTGGTTCTAAGAAAATTTGTAAATGTAATTTAGGCGAAAAACTTTGTTAGATAAAATGTTATTGTATCGTGTATCGTTTTTCTAAAAAGTTAATTTTTTTATTTTAAATGTATTTTTATAACAAAAATTTATAACAAATTTGTAGATCTTTTTTTGTTCAACAACTTTTGTCTATTTATCTTTTTTCATACCTTGCGTCGTTTTTCCACAATTTTTTTTTATTGTTAATGTTATTTTTCACGATTGAAACACAAATTACGCATTTTATCAAAAAATTATTAATAAAAAATGTGTAGCTCTTTTCTGAGTGAACAACTTTTGCCCATTAATTTTTTTCGCGGTTTGTGTCGTTTGTCCAAAAATTTAATTTCTTTTATTCTTAAATCAGTTTTTTACAAATGAAACAAAAACTACGCGTCTCATCAAAAAGTGATTAATAATAAATTTGTAGATCTTATCAGAGTGCACAATTTTTGTCGATTTATCTTTTTTCGTATCTTGGATATTTTGACCGAAAAATGGAATTTTTGATTTTTGATTTTTTTTTGTGCGATAAAAATTAGAATGTTCGATTTTTGAAGAAAATTAAAAAAAGGCTCATAACAATATTGTAGTGTGTTCAAAAAGAAATATTTCGCTTCTATTGACTTTTTTCATATCATCCGTTGTTTGGCTTAAAATGTTCATTCTCTTTTTGAGTACTACACGGAAAAAATTTATCCGTAAAAAAGTCACGAACTAGTAGCTAGGTCTCGGATATGAGAAAAATTCATCGGATATTTATGTATTTTCGTAAATAACCTGCGAACTTTGAGAAATATTGATGAACTCGATGTGGAAATTCTAAAACGGTTCATCACTTTTTTTTTACGTGAATAATTACAAAAATATTACGAGTGATTAGGAAAAGATTCTCAGAGCACTCACGAGCTTGCCCGACAAATCTGGGAACTCGAAACTAGTCTCCCTGTACGTGGCCCACGCACATACGCGCGGTGCGTGTGGGCGCTCGTATGTGTGCCTCGAGCTCGTCGGATGAGTGGCTAGAAGTTTTATAATACCTATTTTGTTTGGCCTCGATGGCTGCGCGTGTTTACGCACTCCTGGTTTATGTTTAGAAACTGGTGCGTCAGCAGTGTTTGAGGTTCGAATCTTCTGAGTTGCGAATTTATAAATTAATATAAAATTAAATCGCACAAATAAAATTTTTCCTCTTTTTATTTCAGTCTGAAATTTTCAGGAACTGTTCGTAGGAAATTCGAACTGTTCCTAAGAAACTTCGAAATTTATCCATATATTTCTCATAGAAATAAGGATTTAATGTTTCATTTTTTTATCTGGTATCCGAGACCTAGCTACAAGTTCGTGACTTCTTCACGGATAAATTTTTTCCGTGTATGAACCAACGTACATAGAATTTTTAAATTTGAAAGAATAGTGGTCTCAAAAAGTTTGAAAAAGCGCCTCCTTTTTGAATTTTCATCCAAAATGGCTGGCTAACGAACTTGACCTTCAGTTTAGGACACTTGAAGAGTATACCAAAGCCCAAACCAATCTGTCAATTCTTTCGAACGTTATCGTGCTAACAAAATAAAAATCTACATACACACACATACATACCCACATTCATACATGCAGACAGAAGCCCATATTCCAGAAAATCTGTTTTTTGAGTTCAGAATGTCTCAAAATGTGGACATTTGACAAAAACGGAGGGGGTCAAATTTGACACAAATCTAATACCTTCTCTGGATGAGAATGTAAAAAAATTAATATTATATATAATAATCTATCTCTCACACATTCTGTCCATATTGAAGCTCCAATGTTCGCGTTCGCTTTTCGCTTGTTTTTTTTACGACTTTTTTAATGGCTTCGTTTCAAGATCCTCATTTAAGAATACTTCAATTCTAGCTCAGTGTTTCGTAGCCCCGGGCAGAAACCCTTTTAGTTTCGATCGTGTGTCTGGAAGTAGAGTAGAGTGGGGGAAGTGGGGGAAAATGCATGGAGGGAAAGTATGAGTAATTATAGGGGCACTAGGGAAAATTCTGGGAAGTGAGGGTAGGGGAAGTGAGGGTGAATGTTTGGAGTAGAAGTAGGGGAAGAGAGGTGAGGTAAACTAGGGGAGGTGAGGGGAAAGTGGGGGAGAGAAAGTAAGAGAAGTGAGGTGGAATGCGCGGAGAAAAAGTAGTGGTAATTAGGAGAACTAGGGAAAATTTGGTGAAGTGAAGTTAGGTGAAATGTGGGTAGGGAAAGTGAGGGTAGAGAAGGGGGGGGGGTGATGAGAGTGGAAGTACGGGAAGAGAAGGGAAGGGAAGGGAAGAGAAGGGAAGAGTGGGGAGATAAGAAAAGGGGGAAGTAGGGAAAATGCGGGGAAGTGAAGCAAAGGAAAGGAGGGAAATTGGGGGAAAATAATGAGAGAGAAAGTATGGGAAGTGAAGAGGAATAAGGTAGGAAAGCATGGAAAGTGAGGAGAAATAAGGGAGGGAAAGTAGGGGAACTCAGAAGAAAATGGGAGAAGGCAACTAGGGGAAGTGAGGGGTAATGAAGAGAGTGTAAGAAGGGAAAATAAGGAGAAGTAGGAGAAGTGAGTGAAAGTAAGGCGTAGTAGGAGAAATGATTAGAAATGAGGGCCATGAGGGGGTGGGGTGCGGGCTGGAAAAAGGAAGTAGCGGAAGGAAATTGTTAGCTAAGGAAGCGATGAGAGGGAGAAGTAGTGGAGGAAGAAGTTGGTAAAGAGGGGTCGAAGGGTTAAGTGTGATGTGCGGGTAGGGGAAGTAGAGAAAGGTAAGGGGAGTAATGGAAGGAAAGTATATGAGGGGAATTATGGAAGGGGAAGGTTTGAACAACTAAATTACCGTCCTAATAGTGCTACCAAACCCTTTTATGTACGCGCGCGGCATCTATTTTGATTAATTTTCAAAGCTTCCAGTTATAAATGTTGAAAGTATTTAAAAATTTTCAACTTTGATTGGCGAAAATGAGATTGATTTTTCTTTGGATTGAAATTATATTTTCCAGTAAAAAATTGATCAAATCGTTCTGAATGTCACTTTACACTACATTTTATGATAAGTATAAATAGTATTTATCATCTTTTACATTTCTTTAAGTGCACAATTCTAAAGCAGTTCAATTTTGAAGGCTTCGAAGCTAAAGTTTTTTTTCTTCAAAAACTTAAATTCGGAAATAATTTGTATGAAATCTCTTAATTTTTACAGGTTTTCAATTTCAAATTTTACAATGTTGTAGTTTTAAATTCAAGTATTTAAAAAATCTGTGCAATTTGACTACAAAATCTTTCAAGATTGCAAAATTTCATATTGAGAGCCTTGATAGTTAGTTTTAAATTTAATAATTTCAGATTTAAATATTCTAAATTGTTTGTTTTCAATTTTAGTCATTTTTTAGGGGTTCGCAGCCTCAAGCAGAGACTCTTATAGTTTCGGTTACTTTTTTCCAAGAAGGGGAAGTAAGAGGAAATTATGGGATGGAAAGTAGGCAAATTGACGGAGAAAGGGGGAGGGAAATTTGGGGAAGTTAGAGTAAATAAGGGGAAATAAAGGGAGGGAAATAGTGGTGGTAAGGGGAAATGAGGGGTGGGGAAGTAGGATTAGTGTGTGGACAGGAAGTAGGGAAGTGAGGAGAGGGGAACCATGAGAAGTGAGGAGAAATTAGTGGTGTATCGTAAGTGAAGTGAAATTAGGGGAGGGGAATTATGGAGTGTTGAAAAATGAGGGTTGGTAAAGTGAGAGAAACTGAGGGGCGGAGAAATGAGGGCCGTGAAGTAAGGGGAAATAAGGGCATAGGAAGTGATATGAAATGACGAGTGCGGGGAGTGAGGGGAAATGTTGCGTGGGGAAGTAGGGGAAGTGAGGTGAGTGTCAGAAGTGTAGTGCGGGAGGGGAAGTGAAGGTTGGAGAAGGGATGCTGGGTTAGCTGGAAAAGTGAAGAGAGGGGGAAGTTAAGGAGGGAAAAGTTGGCAAAGGGAGGGGAAGCGAAGGTTGAAGTGTGATGATGGGAAGTAGGGATAAGGGTGGGAAAGTATGGAAGGGAGGAGGGAAGTAGGGGTGAGGTAGGGAAATTGTGGTATATTAAATTGAATGCTTCATTATTTGCACAGTTTTCCGTTTAAGAGATTTGTAAGCAAAGAATTTTGAATTAAATGCCTTTAAATTAAATGCCATTAAATGTTTTTCTAAAATTTAAGAATAAAAATAATAATACTGATATTGTGATTTTGAATGAAATATATTATTTTTAATGCAAATTTTTAAAACAAATTTTTTTTTTTTCAAAAATGGTTAAATTTCAATAGTTGATCGCTAATATTTAATTATATTTATTTATTATATTTGTAATCGTTGGTTAACTTATATTTATTGAAAATAAAGGTTTTCATGGCTGAAATCGTTTACACGTTTTTTCAAAAGAATGCATTTATAAAAAAAATACATAAACATATCTGAAAATTATTGACTTCTTTTAAAAATCGAAAAAAAAGAGTTGAAGAAAATGTCTCCCTTGACAAAATAAGCTGTGATTTATTAAACTTAAACCATTTTCAAAAAACTGGTAAGAAGTGACAGTAAGAAAGAATGCTTTTATATAAACTGCTATTAATAACACAATTATTTTCCGTAAGTTTTAAACTTTTTTCATAATAAATAATGTTCTTTCTTTCATAAAACATTACTGATAATATCATTTCAATTCTTGAAATCATAGAAAAATTGTTTTGCCCAGAGACCTGATTTTTGGTACGAAAACTAACTTAAAATTGTTTGATTTTTACTTCAAGATTAAAAAATAAATTATTTCAAATTGAAACATATCAGATGAGAAGATTTCAAAAATGAGTAATAATTCTAGGTAAAGTGTCATACATTAAATGATTTGAAATTAAAAAGTGAAGAACGGTGATGTTTAAAATAAAAAAAAAATAAAACTAGAACTACCCAAAATTGATACACCAACAATTCAATAATTTGTATCATTTTGGATGTTTACAATTTTAGAAATCTGTAAATTCATGCCAAAATTGAAATTTTCAATTTTACCGTTTTATAAGATTTAATTTTGCAGTTAAAATTAAAATTGTTGAATTTTGAAGAATATAATCAGCAAATCGAAAATTTCTCATTTTCAAACAATTTCAATTTACTTCAAACAATTGAAATTTTAAAGGGTTTCAATGTGAAAAACCTTGTATACCCTTGTTAATTAAATTTTTTTCCAGTTTTAAATAAAGATCGGATTTGTTTAAATTTCAATGTTCCGTACTAGAAATTTTTTTATTTATTATGTTTCTCACTTAAAACTACTCTGGGTTTAACGCGTTTTCAGATCAATTACATAAAAAAGTTTTTGATAAAAATGACTTTGGTCTAATAATTTTAATATGCTTCAATTTAAAAATTATTTGAATTCAAGAGTTTTTAATTTCACAATAGTCAATTTTTTCGAAATTTTAATCTATAACCATTTAATTTTAAAATTCTGCAATGCATAATTAAATTGTTCAATTTGGAATGCTTGGAATTAAAAATGATACAATATCAACTCCTTGCTAATGAAATTTTTCAGTTTTCAAAATTTTAGTCTGAAATTTTTCTCTCTTGAGAGTGTATGATTCAAAATTTTCCAATTTCGAACACTTTCGATTTAAATTACTCAATTTTTAACGCTTTTATTTAGAAGTGATACAAGTTGAATTTCATTTTATTCCATTTGAAATATTTTCGTGATTTCAAAATTTTACCTAATCTAAAATTATTTGGTTTGGAACTCGTTTTCGACTCAAATTCGATCAATATATTGGTTTTCAATTTGAAGCTCTTTCAATCCGAAATCATTGGATTTATAGACCAGTGAAATTAGGCCTAAAAATCGAGTCAATTAACAAAAATTTCGAAGATCTTCAAAAAAATTGCATAGTTGTTTTTTTATATGTTGAAAATAAAATTTTGCAAAACGTGATCGGGTCGGCAATTTGTTTAAAAAAATTAATTTGCAAAATTTTCCCCCCATTGCTCCACGAAAATTCAAAACATTTTGCAAACATGAGTGAGTAATTATAAACTCAGTCACTATCCTGTATTAAATTTGCAAGACGTTCGTGATACGGCAACATTATTAATTATAAACAAATTATTATTTGTTTAATCACTCCCCAGCGAAAATACCGAAAATTTCGAAAAATGTTGTTTCTGCTTTTTTCCATTGAGAAGAAGCTATTATATGATTTGCAAAACTAAATACATAACGCAAATTATCGTTTTTTAAATTATTGTTGCGTTTTTGGACAGCAAATGTTAGAAATTTCGAGATCTGAAAATAATCAAATTTGCAAAACGTTGTTCGGCCGACAATAATATTAAAATTGCAATGAAACAAATTAGTAACTTTTGTAAACTAGCTAAAAACTACAAACATTTTGCATATCGTACTGTTTAGTATTTGGCAACATTGATAATGATAAACAAACTTATATTTTTTTAAATGATTCCCCAGCTTAAATTTTCAAGGTGTTGCAAAAGGAACCTCCCAACTTCTCTTTTTTTTACAGGAATTCAAAGAGAAGAATTAATGAAAATAATAGTTTTTTTTCAATGTCCGAAAAAACAGTGCAAATTCAGAAAAAACCAAGAACTCACAAATGGCTTTTGAAAAATTAAAAAAGGTAAGCAATCTCAATCAACAGCGGCGAAACTATAAATTAAAGAAAAATTTTAATTTCTGAATATTATATTACTCGTTCCACAGATATATCAAGTCAAAATTACGGTAGAGGCGTTATTAAAAAAATTTCACGCAATTCCTGAATTGCATATTGTCACTCGTTTTTTTTCTTCAGATTTTTCCTCTTTTTTCTACACCGGCAGTTATTTTATTACTTTCAAGAACTTTTTTGAAGCAACGAAAAGCCATCAAAAACCCTCGAAAATGAAATATAATGAAATGGATCGTAGTATTCGTCCCACATTGCGTTATCCAATCAAAAAAACCAGTAAATCCGTTACAAACTATATGGAACCCTTCAATAGTTCAACAAAGTACCTCATTTGTTTAATTTCAATTTTAATATTGTTGCCGTTTGTGCAACGTTTCGAAAATTTAATATTTTGTAGATTTCGACATTTCCAACATTTACTACCCAAAAACGCAACATTTGCAATTCTCGCAGGAATTTTATGAGTCGAATTGCAAAAAATGCAACAATAATTTAAAAAACGATAATTTGCATTATGCATACAGTTTTGCAAATCATATAATAGTCTTTTTTCAATGGAAAGAAGCAGAAATAACATTTTGCAAAACCTTCGGCATTTTCGCTGGGGAGTGATAAACAAAATAATAATTTGTCTTTAATTAATAATGTTGCCAAGTTGTAAACAGGTTGCAAATATTATATAACGTTGGTAATAAGTTGTTTATCACTCAGTACGATTTCCAAATGTTTGTAATTTTTGGCTAGCTTACTAAAGTAACTAATTTGTTTAATTGCAATTTTAATATTATTGCCGGCCGAGCAACGTTTTGCAAATTTAATAATTTTCAGATATCGACATTTCTAATGTTTGCTACCCAAAAACACAATTTTCTCTGGAATTTTCGGGAGTCGAATTGCAAAAACTTTAACAATATTTTAAAAAACGATAATTTGCGTTATGTATTTAGTTTTGCAAATCATACAATAGTTTCTTCTCAATGGAAAAAGGCAGAAACAACATTTTGCAAAACTTTCGGTATTTCCGCTGGGGAGTAATTAACAAAATAATAATTTCTTTATAATTAATAATGTTTCCCCATCATGAACGTTTTGAAAATTTAATACAGGATAGAGACTGAATTCATAATTACTCACTCAAGTTTGCAAAATTTTTTAAATTTTCGTGCAGCAATGGAGGGTAAATTTTGCAAATTAATTTTTTTTAACAAATCGCCGACCCGATCACGTTTTGCAAAATTTGATTTTATGTTCAAGGTATGAAAAAACAAATATACAATTTTTTTGTAGACCTTTGGAATTTTTGTTAATTAATTAGCTATTTCCACTGGTCTATTATAAATTGTTTATGTTTTTAATATTATGAAATAAAAATCCAGCGACGTAAGTGCGCGATTCGCGCTCTTGTATTTCCTCCTTTTTTTAAATTTCTAAAACTTGTGTATCGAATACATTATAAAACAAATCGATTTAACCGAAAAGGCAGAGTAGAAATACGTTTTATTCCGTATCCAATTTAGAGAAAGATGTCATCGTTATCGTCCCATAAAAATCGAACACGCTTCGCCACCCCACATGATTATTCCTGCGGCGATATATTTGTATGGAACACGTTTTTTCCGTTTATTTCCCTCGATTTAGGAGAACTGTTACCACATTATCTCAAGGGGTAAAAATAGAATTATTTGGAATCTGAAATTTATTGAAGAAACTTGTAAAGATTTGCGGCTAAAATGTGTCCGGTATTAAAAATGGAGAAACTATTTGATTAGTGATTTCCATAAATTCTTGTGGTGGAGTTGATTTTTGGAAGGTGACAATGAACCCAGTCGGAATGCTAATCTGACATAATACTGATGAATTTACGATACAGCTTCGAATGACCCTGAACTTTAAATTCTTCATATACCTTGGATTTTCTCTCTGGGTTTACCTTGGTTTGACTTTTGATGCTTTTTTCTCTTGGAAGATCAACGCATTGAGAATCCCGCAGAATCCTTACAGACAGGGGTCAAATAAAGAACTTTTCGTATTTCAGTTGTTACAAATCCACCTTTTCAATAATGGATATTTTATAGGGACGACTAAAAAATCCCGAAAAATAAAATGCTCGACACTGTAAAATTTTCAAATTGGAAAATTCCCCAATAATAAAATTCTCGCTTAAATAAAATTTCCGAATTATAAAATCTTCGAATTCGGAAATTCCCGAATTGGAAAATTACCCAATAATGAAAATTCCCGAATAATAAAATTCCTGAATTATAAAATACCCGAATAATAAAATCCTCGAATTATAAAATTCCCGGATAATGAAATTATTGAATTGGGAAATTCCCTAATAATAAAATTCCCGAATTATAAAATTCCCGAATAATTAAATTCCCCAATTATAGAATTCCCCAATAATAAAATTCCCGCATAATAAAATTCCCGAATTATAAAATTCTCAAATTGAGAAATTCCCTAATAATAAAATTTCCGAATTGGGAAACTCCCGAATAATGAAATTCCCGAATTGGAAAATTCCCCAATAATGAAAATTCTCAAATAATAAAATTCCCGAATAATAAAATCCTCGAATTATAAAATTCCTGGATAATAAAACTCTTGAATTGGGAAATTCCCTAATAATAAGATTCCCGAATTATAAAATTCCCGAATAATGACATTCCAGAATTGGAAAATTCCCAGATAATGAAAATTCACGAATAATAATGAAATCCTCGAATTACAAAATTCCCGGATAATGAAACTCTTGAATTGGGAAATTGCCTAATAAGAAATTTCCCGAATTAAAAAATTCCCGAATAATGAAATTTCCAAATGATAAAATTCGCCAATAATAAAATTCTCGCATAATAAAATTTCCGAATTATAAAATTCCCGAATAATAAAATTCTCAAATTGGGAAATTTCCTAATAATAAAATTCCCGAATTATAAAGTTCCTGAATTGGGAAATTCCCGAATAATAAAATTCCCGAATTGGAAAACTCCCCAATAATGAAAATTCCCGAATAATAAGATTCCTGAATTATAAAATTCCCGAATAATAAAATTCCCGAATTATAAAATTCCCGAATAATGAAATTCCCGAATTATAAAATTCCCGCATAATAAAATTACCCAATTATAAAATTCTCAAATTGGATAATAAAATTCCCTAATAATGAAATTCCCGAACTAAAAAATTCCCGAATAATAAAATCCTCGAATTATAAAATTCCCGGATAATAAAACTCTTGAATTGAGAATTTCCTTAATAATAAAATTCCCGAATTATAAAATTTCCGAATAAGGACATTCCAGAATTGCAAAATTCCCAGAAAATGAAAATTCCCGAATAATAAAATTCCCGTATAATAATAAAATCCTCGAATTATAGAATTCCCGGATAATAAAACTCTTGAATTGAGAAATTGCCTAATAACAAAATTCCCGAATTAAAAACTTGCCCAATAATAAAATTCCCGCATAATAAAATTTCCGAATTATAAAATTCCCGAATAATAAAATTCTCAAATTGGGAAATTCCCTAATAATAAAATTCCCAAATTAAAAAATTCCCGAATGGGAAAATTGCTCCAATAATGAAAATTCCCAAATGATAAAATTCCCGAATAATAATAAAATCCTCGAAATATAAAATTCCCGGATGATACAACTCTTTGATTGGCAAATTCCCTAATAATAAAATTCCGGAATTAGAAAATTCCCAATAATAAAATTCCCGCATAATAAAATTTCCGAATTATAAAATTTCCGAATAATGATGGTAGTGTTTCTAGGTGGATAGTTTCTTGTAGTAAATAACTAGAAGTTAGGCTCACCACACCCACGATGTGCCAACAGCACGCAGTATTCTCGAATGGTCACCCATCCAAGTACTAACCGCGCCCAACGCTGCTCAACTTCAGTGATCTGACGAGAACTGGTTTTCTCAGCGTGGTATAACCGTTACAATTCGATAAATTAGGAAAATTTAAAAATTCAGAGAAAGAATCAAGGAAATTCAGAGCATTTTAGCGATATTCGTGCATTATGGTGATTCAAGATATTCAGAGAATCTTAAGAATTTTAGTAATTCAGAAGATTGAAAGAATTCATAATATTCAAGGTCTTCAAGAAATTCAGATAAATAAAGGGTGTCAGAGAGTTCAAAGACTCCAAAATAATGCAAAGAATGTAAAAGAGTTCAGAAGAATTGAAGGAATTTAGGGATTTCAGAGCATTCAGAATATTTAAAAAACTAAGAGGAATTCAGATGAATAGAAGGAATTCAGGGATTCGAAAAAATGCAGAATATTTCAAGAATTCAGGAAGTTTGAAGAATTTTCTGAATTCAGTAAATGTTTTGAATTCGTCGAATTGAAAGGATTCAGAGGATCCAGAGAATTCAAGGAATTTCAGAAATTCAAAATATTAAAAAAAAAAATTTAAGAATTCAGGTAATGCAGAATATTCAAGAATTTTCACGAATTCAGGGAATTGTGAATATTGATAGAAGTTAGGATATTCGAATATCTTAAGAAATTTAAAACATTGAGGAAATTGAAGGAATTCAGATAAATGCAGGATTTCAAAGAATTCTAGGAATACAGAGATTTTCAAATAGTATTCAAGGAATTCAGGGAATTCAGAATATTCAAGGAATTTGAGGAATTCAGAGTATTCAAGAAATTTAGAGAGGGGCCATTCACAAAATACGTGATATATTTTTTCAGGAAATCCCCCCCCCCCCAAGTTCGATGCTTTTTTCATAGTTCTTAACGTGGAGAATGATACTTTAACCAAAAAAAACTTTTGCCCACTTTGATTGCATAAATTCAAGGATTTTATGGATTTCAGAGAATTTCAGAGTATTTAGGTAATTTGAGGAATTTATAGAAATTATGAAATTTAGAAGATTCAAGGAATTCGGGGAATTCAGAGAATTTCATGGATTTCCGAGCATTAAAGAAATTCGTGAAATTAAACGAATTAAAGGCGTGCAGAGGATTAAGGGAATTTAAGGAATTAAGATAATTCACGTAATCTCAGGAATTCATAAGTTTCATGGAAGTCAAGGAATTAAGAGAATTCTTAATATTCTAGGAATTCAGCATATTTGAGGCATTCAAGGATTTCAGGGAATTCGGCGAATTTTAGGGATTTCAGAGCATTGAAGTAATTCAAGGAATTCAGAGAAATTGAAAAATTTCAGAAATGGAGAATATTTTCAGAATTTTGGAAATTCGGAATATTCCAGGATTTCAGGGGTTTCAGACAATTCAAGGAATGCAGAGATTTTAAGCAATTAGGTAATCTGGCAAAATTTTAGTGCCCTAAATATAAAGCTGTTATTTTTGGAGGGAGGAATAAAAATCTTTAATTTTAATATAATAAACCAACAAGGTTAAAGAATTCACTTCTGCTTGAATTAAAAAAAAATGTAATTGTATTACATTTGAACAATCTAATTATTTTTACTAAAACTAATATTGAAATGCGAAAAGGTTACAGGCTTGTTCTATATGTTTCCCTCGCTTTCCGGGCGTGGTTTGAAGCAACAACGTGAGTCATTGTTGATGGTGGGGTAATTTACCGGCCTAGGACGCTAAAGTGCACTTTATTGTCCGCGAGAAATGCACGCGCATGCGCGTTCGTTACTTCGACCCACGCGCACTGTTTTCGCGGTACTTGTACCTTCAAACTAACGGAGGCAGCAAACTAGTCTTTTTACGGCCGAGCGTGAGTTTTTGCAAACTAACGCTCGGCCATAAAAAGACTAGTTCGCTGCCTTTGTGTAGTATATACTATTATTCAAAAAATATTAGTCAATAATTAATACCTTCATTTTATTACACTATTTCAAAAAAGATTCAAAACTGATCTCAAAGAATTCCATATATTATCAAATGAACATTATTGTTTTCTTCTTACATTTATGCGCTTCTAAACATTAAATAATAAAGCGAACCAATTATATTTTCAGAATTAAAAAATAAATAAATAAAAAATAAACCATCTCTTTATCATTTATAATGTTCTTTCATGAAAATTTTCTTTTCTAATTGCAGATTTTATTTCAAATTAAAATTATACGGCATCTTTATTTAAATCCGTTTCCCAACATCAAGACTGTCTCATTGCATCAGTTTTTCCGCTGCGGCACAAACTGACTTGTATTTATTTTTTAAGTCGCTGAGCACTTTACCGTCAATCAGAGATAAAATATATATTAGGTATACAATTTTCTTTATCGCAGAATTATTGCCTACAGCTTTACCTCAATCATCTTATTTTATTTTTAATAGAGCAAAGGACGATTTTTTTTTTAAATAAACCTAATGTCATTAGGGATCGTCCATTATTTACGTAAGGGTTATTTTTGAAATTTTAGGCACCCACCCCTTCCCCTTAATGTAAAAATTCGTAAGATTTTTGGAACGCCCCCTCCCTGTACGAAAGATTCTATTTTTTTGACTTAATATAGCAAAAATATATCGATTATTTTCACTTGAACAAAATATTTCACAGAACTACAAAGTATTTCAAAGCATTACAAAATGTTTACGGAATTATTTCGAAGGATTTTAAGAGATTTTAAAATATTTTAGAAGAAGTAATTTAAAAGAAAATTCGATA
Organism: Andricus curvator; assembly: GCA_932195095.1. Taxonomy (NCBI): domain Eukaryota; kingdom Metazoa; phylum Arthropoda; class Insecta; order Hymenoptera; family Cynipidae; genus Andricus; species Andricus curvator. Next base: position 230,597 of record CAKNYM010049882.1, read on the forward strand.
AGACAGTGAATTTTGTATACAATGTGTACAATAGGGTGGTCCAAAAGCAATGAATTTTTTTTTAAATTTCCATATATATCGCCCCTGAATTTTTTTGAATCCACAAAAAAATAAACACGTTTATAAAAAACAATGATATTTAGAGGTTCCGCAAGCTCCATGAAGTTTAACACGTATGCGAAAAAATACGTTTCTGTAAATTTGATTCGGAATCGTCAATATTATGTGAATCGATTTGAAACTCGACATTTTTTTCACAATCAGCTATAGAATTAAAATAATTAATTACTTTTCCAAAATCACTCTTATAAGTTTCTTTAGTAGGGTTCCAAAAACCCCCATAAGTGAAGAATAGGGTTTGCATAAAATTTCACTTTCTAATGATGATATGTGCATATGAATTATTTAAACAATTCATTATTGTTTATGGTAATTTTCGTTTTTTAAAAAAAGAGTTGAAAAGTTTTCAACTTATTTTAAAGTTTTCAGTTAGGACGAAGCAATAATCAAATAAATTTAACAGAAATAATTGTTTGAACAATTTATTATTTATAATAATATTTCCTTAGGATAATCGTAGAAAGTTGACGTTTTTTCTACAATTTTCGACTTTTTGTCCACTTGTCAATTAGAGTTAGATAATATTGAATTCAAGTAAATAAAAATAATTGTTTGAAAAATGTATTATTATTTTTAATGATATTATTTCTAAAGGTAATAATTGATCAAATTTAACAAACGTAATTGTTGAAATAAATTATCATTTTGTATAACTATCTTGTCCTATGGTAATGCTAGAAAGTTTCGGTTTTTTCTTACATTTTTTGTCAATTTTTCACTAATTGAGGTAACAACTAATGCGAGTTAGCAAACATAATTGTTAAAACAATGTATTATTGTTTAAAACTATCTCCTCGTGGATAATTGCTAGGAAGTTATGTTTTTTCTGCTATTTTTAACTTTGCTTTGGCTTTTTATTTATGAACAAATAATAAATAAGCAAAAAAGATCATTATTTTTCAAACAATTACTTTCTTCTTTGTGAATATATTTTTCTGAAATAAAACAGATATTTTGAAATATTCTTCAAATTTTTTATATGGATTATATTAAATCTAAATTTTTCTTGAAGTAGTTACTGAGAGCCTTTTTGCTTACATTAAAATTAATATTTATTATGTTTTGCTATTTAAGTATTATTCAAGTAATTATTATGTGTGTAAAAAGCGGAAAAAAGTTTAACATTTCAGAAAAAACCGCAACTTTCTAACATTATTCTAACAGAATATTATAACTGTAATAATAATTAATTGTTAAAACAATTATGTTTGTTAACTGGAATAAATTATTATATCACTCTAATTGAGAAGTGGACGTAAGGTGAAAATTTTTAGAAAAAATTGCAACGTTCAAACATTATTCTAAGAGAATATTATTAGTGTAATAATAAATTGTTTAAACAATTATGATTGTTAACTTGAATTAATTATTACCTCACTCTAATTGAGAAGTGGACGAAAGGTGAAAACTTTTGAAAAAAACTGAAATTTTCTAGCGTTATTCTAAGAGAATATAATGATAAATGATAATCAATTGTTTATACAATTTTTTTTTAAATTTAATTAATTATTGCGACTTTCTAACTCTATTCTAAGAGAAAGTTGCTAAAAACAATAATAAATTGTCTAAAAAATTTACCTAAACATCTAATTATCAGTAGAACGTTGTATTTTATGTATGAGAAACACATTGTATTTGAAAATCCGCAAAAAAATGTTAATTGGCGCCAAAAACTCGCAAAACCCAGTTTTTCACTTATGGAGTTTTTTAGGATCCTATAAAACAGACTCCTGGGGTGATATTTAAAATAATAATTATTCATTTGTATTTTATTACTACAGTGAGCTCTCACTAATTCCAAGGACCGAGAAACGTAAACATTCGGATATTCCAAGACTTCAGGGGCCCCCATATCTACCGCGAGTGGTGGGTGATGTGGTCAAGTCACGTTCATTAGCTTGACAATGTGTTTGCGAGAAAAATGGGCTTCCCACTCTTTGGGCCTCTTTTCAATTGGTTTGCCTCGAATCAAGGACTCTTTTCCGTTCTTGCATAAACTTTGAATTATTTTAGTGAAAAAAGTTTCACTACAAAAAACCGTGTTTTCAAATATCATGCATTACCATAGCTTCCTTACTCTTCAATAAAATGTATCAATGTTATAGGTCAATCGATTCGTCTTGAATCAACGCAACTTTTCTATTTTCGCATCAACTTTAAATTAGGAGAATGAGAAAATTTCTACTATAAAAATCGATTTTAAAAATATATAAAATACCATAACTTCCCTACTCTTTAATAAAATGTACTAATATTGTAGGGCAATCGATTCGTCTTGAACCAAGGAATCTTTTATATTCTTGCATCAACTTTGAATTATGTTGAAGAAAAAAGTTTTACTATAAAAAACCGTATTTTCAAAATACATAATTTACCATAACTTCCCTACTCTTTAATAAAATGTATTACAAGCTGCACAGTCTTCCCCTTTTTTTCTTTGTTTTCCCTTTTTCTTAAAATTCCCCCTTTTTACTCTATTCTCAAAAAACTTCGCCTTTTTCCCCTTTCCTATTTAAATATACGATATTTGAAAACACAATATTTGAATTACGCAGAAAATTCTCTGAAATTAGTAAGTGTACCCATTATTGAATAATAATTGAAGCGACAAAAGTGAAAAAAAATTTTAATCAGAAAAATTTAACTATTTTAAATTCAAAATATTTCCTGTTTGTTGAAAAATCATCACAAATTTGTTGTATTTACAGCTTTTAATAGTGAGCAATAATAAAAAGTTACGAAATTGCAAAATAAATTTTTTGCGCATTAACAATTTTTCTGTAAATATGCACAAACATGTTTTTACATTCTCATTCTAATGAGAAGGTATTGGTTTTATGTAAAATTTG
>CAKNYM010049882.1:233965-257212 GCA_932195095.1 Andricus curvator
ACATAGTCGGTTTTCATCAAATCTCCACGTTTTGAGACCCCCTGAGCTAGAAAAACCGATTTTTACCAAGGTGTCTGTCTGTCTGTAGTCTGTAGTCTGTCTGTCTGTAGCCACGATAACTTTCGAAAAAATGATCAGATTTGATTGAGCTTTGGCACACTTTTTTATGGCCGAAAAAGAGAGAACGAGTTCGTTAACCAGCTATTTTAGATGAAAATTCAAAAAGTGAGCACATTTTGAAAATGTTTGAGACCACTTTTTTGAAGATTTGAAAATTCTATGTACGGTTATTAGTAGTACGCAAAATGACGAACAAAATATTCTAATGACTTTTCGTGATAAAAAAAATTACTGGAGTTATAGCATTTTCAAAATTCCAAAAAACAAACGAAAATGAACATTTTAAGCCGAAAAACGCACGATATGAAAAAAAGTCAAGAGGAGAAAAACGTTGATTCCTGAACACCCTATAATATTTTCATAGCAACTTTTTGAATTTCTTGAAAAATAAAAAATTCAAATTTTGATCGCACAAAAAATTAATGAAAAATAAAAAATTCCATTTTTCTGTCAAACTATGCAAGATACAAGAAAAGATCATCTCACCAAAATCGTGCCCCTAAAAAAGATCTACAAATTTCTTATTATTCACTTTTTGATATGATGCGTAGTTTTTGTTTTATTCGTAAAAAACAGCATTGAAAATAGAAAAATCAAATTTTAAGACGAATATTACCAGCTACGAAAAAATGACCGAAACAAAATTTGTTCATCCAAGGAAGAGGTACAAATTTGTTGTGACTCATGTTTCGATAGGATGCGTGGTTTTTGTTTTATTCGTGAAAATAACATTGACAGTAAAAAAAATCAAATTTTTGAAAAAAACAATGCAAGGTACGAAAGCATATAAATGAACACAAATTGTGCATTCAAAAAAAACTTACAAACCCGTAATCAATTTTTGTTGTAAGAATATATTCAAAATGGAAAAAATTAACTTTTTTGATAAACGGCACAAGCTAAAATAAAATGTTAACTAATAAAATTTGTCGCCTAAATTATATCATTACTTTTCATTTGAAGTCAAATACAAATTTAGTAATTTGTATATGAAGAACATATAACACGAAGCACAAAGTGCGTGCTCAGTGTATTTACTCAAAACGTGGAGATTTGATGAAAACCGACTATGTCAAATTTTACATAAAACCAATACCTTCTCATTAGAATGAGAATGTAAAAATTGAATATGTCGAACCTGAAATTTATTCAGCTTGAAACAAGGAAATATTTTATTATTTGTCTTTTTCCGAAAGAAACTTCTGTCTTGATTCATGACTTTTGGGATTTCATATTTTTTTGCGCTTTTGGAACTTTATATACACCATGAAAAAAAATTTTCCCATGAATACAAAATAATAACATGTTTTTTTGGTTTAAGCTGAAGAAATTTCAGGTTCGAATCAATAAAAAAAAATTTTAATTGTAAATTTAAAGAAGAGAACAGAAGATATTAACCGATTAGAAAATTTGTTTCTTTACTTGTTCTGGATGTCAGACCACGAATTGTTATCCCTCAGCTTAAACGATTCTATTAATTTTATAATTTTTACTTCGCTCCACTGAAGAGTGTAGTTTTAAATTTACTTTGAAAGTATTAATTATGGTAAGGAAGAAATGACAAATCTTGAAAAGAAATATTTATGAAAACGATGTTAAACATATTAAAATTGTGTATTTAAATAATATTATTTTTTTCTCGGACTTTTTTATATCACTGTGAATGGATTTCCAACGACCTAAGTATATCCAATTTTTAAAAATAAATTCTTTAATGGCAGAAATCATTGAAAATTATTAAAAAATATAACATTTCTTTCAAAAGGATTTTTTATTCTTCTCGACATATGAAAATAAATGTTTAATTTTTCCCCTATTTCCCCCTTTTTTCGTGAGAAAATCATCCTATTTCCCCTTTTTTGAGCTCCTTTTGCGCTGTAATCCCTGGCATCAATATTAGAGGTCATTCGATTCGTCTTGAACCAAGGAATCTTTTATATTGTTGCATCAACTTTGAATTATGCTAATGAAAAAAGTTTTACTATAAAAACCCGATTTTTAAACTATTATTGAGCGCTAAAAAAATGCAATGAATATTTTTAGAAATCCTTCTGTCAGTTTCAAGATATTAGTGGTGAAATTAAATGAATTTAAAAAATTTGGAAAATGTTGCCATTACAAAGCTTCCTCTATGAGAAAGCAAAAGTAATATGAACTGCAAAAAAACAGTTTGAATTAATATATTTTTAAAAATATATAGAAAGGAGAAACTTACATATGAAATTATTTGGACCCTCTTTCCCCTTGGTAAAAATTAGTGAGATTTTCCAGTCCCCCTTCCCTCCTAAAAAGCCTCACGTAATTGATGAATGCTCCCTTATAAGAGTCGCATATTACATTAATGAAAATAGAAACACGCTGAAACTAGTTTTCTACTCGCACAGAGTGCATGGAAAGAATATATGAAAACATCAGAAAGTGTAACAGAGGAGGGTTTTTTGATGGATATTTGTAATAGCGACCGAATCGACCAAAAAATTCCTTATCGCAAGGGGAAAATGTCTGTTATTAAGATGTTTCGTGCATTATTATCGAGTTGTACATGCTGAGGGGTCGAAAGTGGTCATGGATCGACAGATGTTATTCTCCCCTGAGACTTGATTTTACACGCATGTGTCACCAATGTCACCATAGATTTTCGACAGATCGAGGATATTACATATGTCGTCGATGAGCGAGACTATTATATGGTCAATATTGAAACCATTGTGACAGGCTTATAAGCAGTATATCACATCAAAAAAATGAGCAGAAGTCAATAATTAGTTATAGATGACTTAAAATGATCAATCAATATTAAGTTTTCTAGATTAAAAAATAAAAGGTTAATTTTACTAACTGAAATTTAAAAAATGCAGGGTATTGAAACATGCAAGATATTGCATTTTCAGGACTTCTAAATTGAGTAAAGTACAAATTTGCTTTCATAATTTATCTTAATTTTTTCATACACGACATGAAAAACTTTTTTACATTCGCATCAGAGAAGGTATTAGATTTGTGTAAAATTTGACCACCTCCGTTTTTGTCAAATGTCCAAGTTTTGGGACCCTCTGAACCCGAAAAACAGGTTTTTACAAATGTATCTGTCTGTATGTCTGTCTGTCTGTGAGCACGATTACTTCCGAAAGAACTTACAGATTGGATTGGCCTTTGGTATACTCTTTGACTGCCCTAAAATGAAGGTCAAGTTTGTTAGCCAGCCATTTTGGATAAAAATTCAAAAAGTGAGAGCATTTTTAAAATGTTTGAGAACACTTTTTTCAGAATTTGAAAATTCTATGTACGGCTGTTCATAGTATTCAAAAAGGCGAACAATTTATACTGATGACTTTTTTCGATAAAAAACAAATTACCAGAGTTACAGCATTTACAAAATTAAAAAAAAAAAAAACGAAAATGAAAATTTAAAGCCAAACTCGGTCTTTGTATATCCCCCAAATTTGCCCCCCACCTTTTAAAATTAAAGGACAAATCATCGACAACTGTTATTTGGTGATTGTGAATTCTCTTTTGTTAAAGCTCCTTTAGCTTTAACGAACACATTCTCATCGCGTGACTCGTGCTTTGCACGCGATTTTGTCCGAAATGCGAACTTTTCTACATTATGTTTAACTCTATTATATTAAATGCATATTATATTTATTTCTGTATCTCAAGCTGGTACTTCTTATTCAGATATTGCAAAATAATGTATAAATTTTATTTGTCATAATTACTTCAATATTTGCTCCTTATTGTGCACTAATTTTTATTTCAGCTACCCTGAAATATCTATCATTTCAATAAATTTATGTTATCACAATTCATAATATATATTATGAATTGTGATTGAAACATACGTATTTTCATTGCCTTGTTTTCATAATCAAAACAAAAGTGCACACCCTATACAAAAAGGTTGTTATTATACATTTTATTGCAACTCGTGTCGTTTTTCCAAAAACTTAATTTTTTTATTTTTATTAATATTTTTTACGATTGAAAAAAAAATCTACTCGCACTTTCAAAAAATTATAAATAACGAAATCGTAGATCCTCTTTAAGTAAACAACTTTTGCCTTTTAATTTTTTCTCATAGCTTGTGTCGTTTGTCCAAAAATTAAATTTTTTATATTTAATGTTATTTTTTACGAATAAAAGAAAAACTAAGCGTCCTATTAAAAAATATTCAATAATACATTTGTATAGATCTTTTTTGGGTGCACAATTTTTGTCTCTTTACCTCTTTTTGTATCTTGCATAGTTTGACCGCAAAATGGAATTTTTAATTTTTCATTATTTTTTGTGCGATCAAATTTTGAATTTTGGATTTTTCGAAAAAATTCCAAAATTTGCTATAATAATCTTGTAGGACTTCCAAAAATAACGTTTTTCTTTCCCGGATTTTTTTCTCATATCGTGCGTTGTTCCGCTTAAACTGTTCATTTTCGTTTTTTTTTTTTTTGGATTTTGAAAATACTATAACTCTGATAATTTTATTTTTATCGAAAAATGTCATAAAGATAAATTGTTCGAGTTTCTGAGTACTATGAATAGCCGCACATATAATTTTTAAATCTTGAAAAAAATGGTCCTAAACATTTTCAAAATGCTCCAACTTTTTGAATTTTGATCCAAAATTGCTGGTTAACGAACTTGTTCTTTCTTTTTAGGCCTTAAAAAAGTGTGCCAAAGCACAATCCAATCTGATTATTTTTACGAAAGTTATCGTGCCTACAAACTACAGACAGACTACAGACTACAGACAGACACCTTGGTAAAAATAATTTTTTCTGAGTCAGAGGGCCTCAAAACGTGGAGATTTGATGAAAACCGACTAAGTCAAATTTTACATAAAACCAATACCTTCTCAATGAGAATGTAAAAATCAAAAAAAATTTTTGCGATCACACTATTCAAGATACGAAAAAAGATGAATCAATAAAAATTGTGCATTCAAAAAAGATCTACTTTGTAAAAATTGACTTTTTAATAGGATGCGTAGTTTTTGTTTAAATTCGTAAAATAACAGCATTCAAAATAAAAAAATTAAATTTTTGGACTAACCGCACAAGCTACGAAAAAAATAGTAAGACAAAAGTTGTTCACCCAAGAAAGAACTACAAATTTGATATGAATTACTTTTTAATAGGATGCGTGGTTTTTGTTTTATCCGTAGAAAACAACTTTACAAAATAAAAAATTTAATTGTTGGATAAACGACGCAAACGATGAAAAAAATGAATCCACAAAAGTTGCTTATCCAAAAAAGAGCTACAAATTGGTCATTGAAAATGTTTTGATAGGACGCGTGGTTTTTGTTTTAATCGTAAAAAATAACAATAAAGGTAAAAAAATAAAATTTTTTTGAAAACGACACAAGGTACGAGAAAAAATTATCAGACAAATGTTGATCACCCAAAAAGGATCTACAAATTTGTCATTAATAATTTTTAGATGGAACAAGTTTAAAAATAAAAATAAAATAAATTAATAAAAAATTAATAATATTAATATTATTAATAATTATTGATAAAAAAATTAAACTTTTAGAAAACGACACAAGACACGAAAAAAAATAAAAAGACTAAAGTTGTTCATCAAAAGAAAAATGTACAAACTTTCTATAAACTCTTGTTATGAAAAAAAATTACCTTTTTGGAAAAAGGTCACAGGGTACAATAACACTTTATTTAACAACATTTTTTGCCTAAATCATATCTACAAATTTGATCAATACGATGAAAAAAATTCTGCCGAGTGAAAAGTTATCAGTAAAATCAACATAGATTGTGAAATCAAAATTTACCAAGTAATTCTACAGCAGGGTGATGGGTAAAGTGATTGGCCACCTTTGGCAATGATTGGCCACTCCAAAATGATCATAAATTAAGAAATATTGAGAATTAAAACTTATAATAAATAGTGTTGAGTGTGTTCAGAGCAGTCTTGTACTGTTTATTAATAGTTTTATTGGCGAATATTCCTTAATTACGTATATTTAAAGCAAATGGCCAATCATTGGGGTTGGGCCAACCATTGAACCGATTACCCTATATCTGCTATTAATGATTCATTATAGAAAATCATTATATATAAAGAAATTAAAGGATAATGAACATTCGAATAAATACCGCAAAATCTTCAAAATAATTAGAGTTCCTATAAATCTTAATCGTCTCTCTTCGAATTGTTGAAATCCGTAGAAACCCCTTGAAATAAAATTTAATTTATTCTGTAAAGTATGAATCACTTGAAATCTCTTAAATATGAATTTAATTAAACTTATTCATTAAACTTATTCACCACGGATATCGTTATCTTGCATAAAAATTTCTCAATTCTGATTGTTTAAACTATCTCAAGATTTCCAATTTAAGTGTTTCAAGGCTGGATCCACAGAATAATTATTTCAAATAATTAAATAATTCTATTTTCTCATGATTAAACATTTTTCCATAAAAATAAAAATCGGGTTCGCAAATAAATTCAATTAAAGTTCTACATCCACATTTCTCAGTAAATTTTTTTAACACAGTTAACGACGATTCGCTTCCGATCATGATTTATTCAATCGAAATTTAATTTCACCAACCACGTTTCGTTCTTACTTTACTTGTCAAATGTGAACAATCCTGAAAATTCTATTTCAATCTGAAAATTTGTATTTTTCATTAAATTTTCTCTTGAATCTAGATTCTATAAAATCACAATTCAGGTTCATTTTGCAAACCATTTCACCCACGTTTTACAATGATTGCATGGAGCATTGCAGCAGTGCTTCGCGAGGTGCAGTTAATATAGTACCAATACGTAGAATCTAGAATCGAATCAGGAATATTGAGGCTGTAAAGGAGTTCTTCCCTGAAGGATGAGATGAAGGGTGGGTATATAAAAGTAGTAGCACAGTAGCTGCTCGGAAGATGTACATACATATCATAGTTGCATAAAGTGTTGGATGCTCGCAGGATGTTCGGATGTTGCTTTCGTGAAGGTTCACTCTTCAGGAAAGAGAATTCCGTGGAAGGGGGGCAAGGACGATGGGGGTGGGGGATTCTGGAGCGAGCTGAAGGGCCAAGGGGAACGGTGGAAGGTAAGAACGTCTACCTTGTAATTTACACACCGCGGGCCCCAGGCTATATCCATCTAACTCAGGGATGGGCCCATCTGGTCCCAAAAATGTCACTTTTTATCCCTTTTTTTTACAGAAAACCTCACCTTTTTATAATACGACTCTAAAATATTTCAGTATTCATTTAACTTCAGATCCCGATTTTCACTTCAAAGAAACGAATAAATTGAATTTGCATTTTGCCAGGTCCAAATCAAGGTTCTATTTCAGAATTACGCACAGAAAGGTTCTAAGTCTGTGGTGAAGTCTCTAAGCTTTAAAATTGCTGTATAGGTTCTATCTCGGAACGTTTATGTTGAAATGTTCTATCTCGAGACGTGCACACTATAATGTGGGATTCTGAAGCTTCGAGAGTTCGCCACCCGAAATAGAACCTTTCTATATCGAAATGTCCAAATGACAAGGTTCCATCTCGGAGAAACCAAATGAAAAGTTGCTACAGAGTTGAGGGAGCTGATGTTTCCAATACAATGTATATGGGATTTTGAAGCTTCGAGAGTTCGCCACCGGAAATAGAACCTTTCAATATCGACGTGTCCAAATGACAAGGTTCCATCTCGGAAAAACCAAGTTTTTGTTTTTGTTTGCGAAGGGTCCACGAGCACGCGACGAAACCACAGAGACAGCTAACACTGAGCGCCACTGCTATTGTACTCTTCTTTTCGATTATTCAACAAAATATAAATATTTTTCTGTAAACCGGCTCTGCTTGCTCTGAGAAAGTACTATGCAGATGACGTACGTAAAAAATTAGACAAAAATATTCAATCATGCGACCTAAAAATGTAGAACCGTTTACCCATTCTGATAAAGAGCCTTAAGACCTTTCCTTTGGACTCTTCAAGATGGAACCTTGCCATTTGGACACGTCAATATGCATCTTCAATATTTCAATATACATGTCAAAGTAATCACCATCCTTTTCGATATTAGGGAGGAAATATGATATGAAATTAAATTCTTTAAATATCTCTTGGGAATGAAAATCAATCAGGAAACCAAGAATTTGAGCAAGTAGGGTCGGCCCTGCACTCAAAGCCAAGCTTCAATACAACACTGCATACGTTTAGCTAAATTACACTTTATATATACCATTATTATTTCATGGGTCTCTCTGATGTGCCCTCTCACGACTGACGCCTTTTTCTCGCCCTTCCCCCCACCAGGTTATCCCTTCTTTCTTCTCAGGCTTCCTTCATTCGTAGCTGCAAAAAGTATCCCACGACTTTGTGGTATTACTCTCAAGCCACATTCCTAGCTTTTTTTTCTCTTCTTTCTTCATAGAATTTCAACAAATTATTTTAAATTCAACCTCCGTCTCTGAGTATCACATTACGAACATTACGTGCATCAAGTAATTTTTAGAATTTAATTTTTAAATTAAATTTGTGGTCTCAACCTCGACCTTGACTGCGGCCTTGAACTCGACCTTGAAAATATTTTCTCATAAAATAATATCATTTTAAAACTTATGTGTAAAAAGGGCTAATACCATTTTTATTAATGATAATTTCTGTGCAGTGAGCAAAAAAATAATGTTATAGTAACAAAATAATGTTGTTGAACAGTTTTTGTTCATTTTACACAAATCTGGTTGTCAATACCAAAAATTTGGTTGTGATTAATAAAAAAGGGCTTGGTGTAAGAAAACAATTTATTTGCCTCGAATAAAAATTGTTGTTAAGTACCGTTTGTTGACCTATTTTTCAATATGGCTGATGTCAGCTGATATCAGCTGATATGCCAGAGCAAGAAATATATTGTTATTTTCATCTGTTAGGCATTTTTAGTAGGTAGCTTTGAATAAAATAAAGTTGTGTTGTGTGTGACTTTAGAATTTAGGATTAGTAATAAATATTATGTAATATATTATGTAATAAAAAATTTAGAAGAGAAAATTATTTGATTTTGGTTCTTCACAAGTTCGCCTATAAAAAAGGATGATCCTGACAATATTAATCATTATTAATCAACCACATTTTTTTGGAAATTAAACGCATTTTATTGAATCAAATTAGGGAAAGCCAGGGAAAAGCCAGGCATAAAAAATGACAAAATTTAGGGACTTTCTTCAAGAAGCACTTTAAGTAACTGTCAAGAATAATCAAGGCTGCCACACTGTAACTTTTACTCGCTTTTATTCTCAAATCACTTTTTAGTCACATTTTTAAGATAAAGTCACTATAGTCACTTTTTAAATGAAGAGATAACTTCACTCACTCTTCTGAATTCAAAAGGGCACTTTTGAATTCAATTCTATATCAATTTCTGAATTTTTTTGAAAATTTTTGGAATCTTTGAGGGCATTTTGAAAGATTCCAAGTAATTTTTAATAGATTTCAATAATACTAGTAATCTTGCGCGCGCCTATTAATTTTTTGTTTTTAGAAAATAATGAACCAACAACTTATTTTTTCTATGTTATTTATATTTAATTAATGTCATAAAATCATCCATCGTTACCATCTGGAAAGGATTGCGAATATAATTATAATTCGATTTATTTTAATTTACTCCTAAATTTGTCTAACACTGAACTTGTTTGTGAATTATATTGCCGTAATGAAATTTTTCATTTTATAAATTAAAAGAAATATTATTTCGAAAATAAATTGTGAATTGTTCGTTATAAAATGTATATGAGTATATGAATTTCAATTTGATAAATGCTACGAATAATATAAATTTTCATTATTATATAAGTTGTACAAAATTGAAGAAAATGAATGATACATAGAGTATTGGTAGTAATTACCAATCTTTCAGTTTAAAAAAAATATGATAACAAATTTTTAAGTTGTCTATTTGCTCGGAAATTATTGCCTTCGCTCAAAAGTAATCCATTCGCCACAAATATTTTATTATGCATTGAGGCATCCAGTGAAGTTTTTTCATACAAAATTAATTTTCTAATTTTTATCATGAATGATGCAAGTTATTACGAAAAAGTAAAAGGTATTTTAGTATAACTTTTTTATACGTGAACATTTTTATCGAATCTGTTGTTGTTTACGTAAAAGTGAATAAATTCTTTTATCATAAGAAGAAAATTATCCTGTCTATAGAAATTTCCAGTCCTTTATAAACGTTACAGTCTCTTTCTTATTAAAAGCTAAATTAAACCAAGAAATTTAAAAAAAAAATGTAATTTTTTTCCTTCTGCGGAAATCTGCTTTTAACTTTTTTTCCAAATATTTGTTTTTGCGTATCGCATAATTTAACCAAGAAAAATATTTTTTTCTGATCTATTCTGCAACTGTACTTGTAGAACATGTCTCATTTTACATGGATTCTATCTATAGACAAAAATTGTATGTGACATATTTTTCATAAAATGATCGAAAGTATAAAGTACAGCATTATAATTTCAAAAAGTTTTGAGTAAAATCGAACAACCACATGCAGATCCTGATATTTCTGACGTGTACTGGCCCAGCTTATAAATTTTATTTTTTAAATCCACATATGTTATATAAGTAATAATACAAAAACGTTGCACAAAGTATTTGGTTTACATCGTCGGACTTACGTCGCTTTTTATATACTATTTTTATGAAGCATTGTTTTCATATGATAGCTTAATTTTTTCATTAGGTTTTTCCTCGTTATCATTGTTTAATTGTCGTTTCAAAATGTAGATAATATCTTCCATTAGTAAAAATATTAAAATTTAAAATTTATCTGCTCCATTTCTGGTTAAAAATTGATCTTTTTGGTTTTACATTCAACCATTTATGTAAAAAAAATCGAAGCGAAAAAATATAAACTGAAAGTTAATCGAATCAAATTTAAACTAACATCACATCCAGTGCTCAAAGTACTCAGGTGGAAATTTATGTCATTTGTTAAAAATTCGTCTTTTTTGGTAGAAAATTAATCTTTTTAGTTGAAAATTCAAATATTTGGTTAAAAATGTATGGTACATATTTCATTCAAAATTCTTCTTCTCTGATATAAAATTAATCTTCTTGTTTAAAAATTAATATTTGTGATTGAAAATTTAGATATTCAGGTAAATATTTAACAGTTTTGTTGAAAGCCCATGTTTTTGGCTTGAAAAATCAACATTTTTTTACGGTTTGAAAAATCTTTCTTGGTTTATAAATTCGTGCTTTTGATTTGAAACTAGTGTCTTTAGTGTAGGGGAGCGGCGGCTAATGTGGCGCGTTCGAGTTTTCGAATATTAACGCACTTTCTGCTTGTGGAGATAGTTGCATTACATGTATATATGTTTTCAACCTTACATTATTTAAAAATTGTGATAATTAAATTGATTGCCTGATTTTTATGACGAAAAGTTAGTTTTGGTTCTTTCGCTTGTATTGTCAGAGTAGCTAAAAACAAGTAAAAAATTACAGAAGTTTCGTGTAAACTTATAAAATTTTTTGGAAATATACTGTTCCGAGTTTCTTGAATGCTTTAAAGTTTAACATTTTGAGTAAAAATAATAAACTTTTATGTAAAAAATCTTTATTAAATACTATTCACATGCGACTAATATGGCGCATTCAGGATTAAAATCGGCAGGTAACTTGGCGCACAAGTTTGTGGTTTGTTTTGATCCGAGAATTCCGTAGTAACAAAGTGCTGGTTTTAGTTAGAAGGTAAGAAATATTTACTCAAAGTAATAATATTTCGTTTCTAATATGTATAAAAAAGTTTTATTCAAATAATTATGGTGTATTTTAGAGTTATTTTAGAATAATTATATTTTGAAATCGTTTTACCAGTTTTCGGTTTAGGTTTGTTCTGACAGAATAAATATTTAAAAGGTTTAGAGTAATGATATTATTTGAATGTTGAATCATTATAACTGTTTTCGAAAAGAATAAAATTTACTTATTGTTAATATAATTTTAATTTATTGTTTATAAAACGTCTGTAAGCTTATCTTAAAATACAAAATTTGTAGCACTCCTCAAATTATTGTGAGACAATCTGCACTGTTAAAAAAACATTTTTTCTTCAAATTTCGGCAGACATAATCCCTCAAATATGTTAATAATATTAAACATAAATATATTTATATTATTTTTATTATATTTTACTAATATTTCTTCATAATTTGTTTTTATTCAATAATTATGAATTGAAATCGAAACGCGTCACATTACCAAACAAGGTAGGACAACTTGGAGCAGATGCACTTTTTGGAAAACACATTAATTAACTGTTTTAATGAACTTAAATTAAATTATCTCCATGCATAGAGCATTGGTAAGATATTAGCCTAAACAAAATATATTTTATTACAATATTTTACTTTATATTTGAATTTTAATCGTACATTCTCCTTTATGTGCGCCGCATTCGCCGCCGCTCCCCTATTTTCTTCAAAATAATAGCAAAACAGCGTCATCGCTTAAAAAAAATGTAAATCGTGTGTTGAGCCCGAGACCAGAATTTGCAATTTATTACTCTAAAGGCTGCCACAGCTTTAATTTATTTTAAAGAAGTGCCCCATTTAAACCGAAAAAAGTACCCTACAAAAAACGTCGGGTTGACAAGTATTTGAAGGTACTGTATTTTGAATGCAATGTTGTGTGATGATTTCAGTAAGCTAATGTCAGTAAAAAGGATTTAAAATATTTGAAGGTATTTTCAAAGATTCCAAAGCATTTTCTAGAGCTTTAAAAACGTTTCAAGGTTTTTTAAGGATTCGAAATATTTTAAGGAATTCAAAAAGATTTCAGAGAACTTTAATTTTTAATTTCAATAATTTGAAGGGTTTTCAAAGGGTTGGAATCATTTTAGAATATTTTTAAAATTACAAGGAATTTTCATAAATTTACAGGGATTGCAAACGATTTTAAAGGATTTTGAATATTTTGGGGTTTTAATATGATTTTAAAGGATTTGAAATACTTTAAGGTTTTTTTAGAGATTCTGAAGCATTTTCGAGAGGTTTAAAATGTCTCAATGTATTTTCAAGGATCTTAATGATTTTAAGGATTTGAAAATATTTTCATGAAGAATTTCGTATAATTTCGGAAAATATGATATCTCGTAGGGTTTCAAAGGTTTGACGAGATTTTCAAATATTTTTTGCAATTTCTTTTGATTTATTTGGAATTAACCCTGAGTTCTGATCAGTTTATCCTGAATTCTTGGAAATTCTTTTGCATTCATTGGAATTCTCTAGAATTTCGTTAATTTAATGGAATTCTTCTGATTTTACTTAATTAATTGATTTTTTTCAGTTTTTGCCTAATTCGTTTTGAAGTTTTTTGAAGATTTCTTAGACATTTCATCAAATTCTTTTGAATTTCATTGAATTTTTTTCATTTCATTCCAAATTTAATGAATGAATTTTTGTAATAGTTTTGAATTGTTTTTAATTCACTTGATTTTTGTTTAATTTGCCTTTTTTATGAATTTTATCAAAATTTGTCAACGTCCCTTAAATTCTTCTAAAGTTACTTCAATTTTACAGAAATCAATGGAATTTTTTTTCTGATTCAGATGATTTCTTTGGAATTTAACTCGAATTGTTTTGAAGTTTTATCAAGCGAATCATTTTGAATTCTTTTTAATTCAAAAGAACATAAGTCAGTTTATTAATGCATATGAGTCATTTTTTTTTTTTTTTTAATTTTGGTCTATAAATATCAATGCCTTGGAAAATTAAAAATTAGTCAGGATAAAATCAGGGAAAAGTGAGAGAATTTTGAAAATGAAAATGTGCGGCTACCTTAGATATTTCATTGTATCTACAAAATACAAATTTTTCTTCAACAAAACCATACTGTTACTTGAACAAAATAATTGGATTGCTTTTAGAAAAATATGGTTGCTTCTACAAAATATATTTGTTCAAACAACAAAATGTTTTAATCTTCCCACTGAAAAATTTCGTAAAGCGTAACAAAATTTTTGCTTAGATTAACAAAACGCTCTACCATAATAATTTGATTGATGCAACCAAACCTTTTGGTTGCTTCAATAGTAAGAAAAAATTTGGTTGGGACAAAATTTTTTTTTCTCTAGCAATGAAATTTTATTCACGGTGGGACCTCTAGAAAGATAATTAATTTTTTTCGTTCATTAACTAAAAAATATTATCATTTATATTTTTAATACGAAATCAGCAAATATTTTGAAAAAATCTTAAAGTCATGCTGTATTCTTCTTTTATCACTTTATTCATGAACTTTGATATTTTATGACTTTCGCTTTTGCTATTAGTTTTTGTCCGTAATTGCCAATTGGTTGCCTTCGAGTTCGCTTTGATGAACCAAGAATGGCTTTCATCGCACATAGGCATCAGCTATCTTTCAAGATCATTAGCTGAAGCGGTTTATGATATACTATTATAACGTTTTTTATTCTGAATATCAAAAAAATCTCGGTTACATTGATTGCAAAACAAAACACAACATATTTTAAATCCAAAATAAAACAGATAATAAAATGCAAAATGTTTTTAATCATTAATTCCGGCACTATATTAAACACGCGAAAATCAAATGTTCATTCCAAGGTAACTCTTCTGAATAATTGAATTTCGTTTTCATACAAAACTGAATTTTCACGAGTCGAATTGTAACCCAATAATCACTCGTAATCAAAACTTTTTCATGGATATTCCATCACAGATATTCCATTTTTCATTTATTCTTTTTCGACATCGATTCAACGTTCTTATTTTTAACAAGTTTCCTATAATATTAAAAAAAATAATAATTTTCGATGTGAAACTGCCAGAAATGTTTGCAAATCGTGAAGGAATTGGTAGGCAATTTTTTAAAAGTCGTGACATGCGTAGCGCTTATTAATCATTCTGCCCACCAAACCAATATGTATCTCGCAGTGTGCCAGCTATAAGGCTGCCCGCCGAGTTAATTTAATTTAATTCGCGTGCATAACTTCGACTGGCACCCATACTCTTGCAAAACACTACGACAAGCCTTTCTCTTTTTTTCCACTTTACTTTTCCTTCCCGAAAGCATATTCTTCAAATTTAATACAAAGGCACATAATCGGTCTGCTTGCCGCTATTCAAGAAACTGGGTTCATAATTAAAACAAAGTAAAAATCGGACCTTAGAGGTGAACTTCCAGTTGAAAACGTGACTTGGAAGTGCCACAGAAAAGTCGTAAAAAATTGAGAATAATGAGCCCGTTGTTTCGAGTTGCTTTCTTCTTGTGCGCAATTTTGAGAGCTCTTGGGTGGGTACGGTTTTCAAGACGTTCTTTTAACTTAGGGTAGCCCAACCACGCCTCCAAGCGTTAGTTTATCGCCTATAATTAGTCGCGTCAATTAAAATTGCCCATCATCATCTTTGATTAAATAGAAACCATAATTTTGGTACCAAACGACTACTCTGAGATCTGAAATCTTCCTCGATATTTTATTATACTTTAGGTTTGCTCATTTTTATTGCGAAATAATGAAGGCAAATTTTACTGATGAATTTATTATTTTTATGGAAAATATTATGTGAAGAAATTTTATTTATTAATTTATGAATTGACATTATTGCGCAACTTCGAATCCTTTCTTCGATTTGAAAGCGTACAATTTTGAATACTTTTAACTAGAAGTCAATGTCGAGGAGGGTTAGCTAAAATATTTCAAATTTTATTCTAAATAATTAGGAGGGTTTAATTTCAATATAATTGAATATTAAAAGAATTTAAATTTCGGTCTAGAAATTTATTAACTTTTATAGACCTTCAAATTAAACATTTCCTTAGTTTGAGTGTATGCAATTTATTACACTAGAACATGGTGCGCGCTATGCGTGCAATAATTACCCTTTCTTTAGAAAAAAACTCGGTTCAATTTCAAATATTTTGTTCATTTTTATATCAAATAGTATATTATGCACCTGGGGGGAGAAGAGGGACTTTTTCGACGAGTGCTGAAAACATACACAAGTCGAAAAAGTGCATCTCCCCCTTGGCGCATACGCTGTTTTTTATAACAAATGGATGATTTAGACATTCCTCGGAATGCAGTCATGATTATAGTCCGTATTAGATTTTGAGTAAGGAAGTATGAAATATATGTTAACTTATTCCAAATTATCAAAAATTCAACAAAAAAATTGCCGGAAGTTTTGGTAATTTTACAGGTGGTAACTTACTTACTTATAGTAACTTACCATACACTGTCCAAAATTCAATATAAAAATGTCTATAAATTTGAGGAAATGTATGGAAATTTCCGGTCATTTATGGTAATTTTAACGGTAAATATTGTAACTCACCATAAATTACCCAAAATTTATTTTTTTAAATTTCCATAAATTTCCGGAAATTTATGAAAATTTTTGGCCATTTTTGGTAATTTTACCGGTAAATATGATAACTTACCATAAATTACCCAAAATTAATGTTTTAAAATTTCCGGAAATTCATGAAAATTTTCTGACATTTATGGTAATTGTACCGGTAAATATGATAACTTACCATGAATTATACAAAATTCATTCTTAAAAATTTTCATAAATTTCCGGAAATTTATGAAAATTTTGGGTCATTATTGGTAATTTTACCGGTAAATATGTTAACATACCATCAATTACCCAATATTCATTTCCATAAACTTCTGGAAATTTATGAAAATTTTTGGTCATTCATGGTAATTACGGTTAACTTACCTTAAATTTCCCAAAACTCATTTTCAAAAATTTCCATAAATTTCCGGAAATTTATGCAAATTTTTGGTAATTTCTGGAAATTTTACAGGTATATATGGTAAATTACTATAAATTACCAAAAATTCATTTTTAAAAATTTCCATAAATTTCCGGAAATTTATGTAAATTTTCGGTAATTTATGGTAATTTTACCGGTAAATATGGTAACTTTCCATAAATAACCGCAAAATTCTATTATCTGCAACCAAAAATCCCTTACAGTTTTTACGGTGAGTGGGCTGATCATCGTAAAATGCGAGCTCATAGATGTTTAATTTTCATTATTCATCTCTGACGTCACTTTTCAGTCCCTAGGGAGTAAAAAGTAGAGCTTTAGCTTTAGTCATAAAAATTTTATTTTTAAACTTCGAAATTAAGAAAAATGTCCCATTATTTATGTTCATGTTTAAACTGATAAAAATTCCAGATTATTGTTAAATAACAGTCAAAATGGTATTTTTACAATAAAAGAAAAATAACCATTGTTGCATATTTTCATTGAACTATTTACATTTAAATAATAATTTTCAAAACCAAAACTTACCACAACCGGTTAATCTTTGCTAGTTCTATTAAAAATTATCATTTTACAATATGAATACATTTTAGAAAAACAGAAAAATGTGAAATTTACAAGGTATTTAAATAAGTTCTTGCTCAAATCATTCTGTCAATTTTTCATTGGTTCCAGGATTTTTGTCCCAATATATCTTGATTTGATAACTTCTTAATTCAAAAATCAACTATTTTTTTGAAATTTTTGTTGTAAATTAGCTTTTTTAATTGAAAATTCACCTATTCCATGTTTTATTTAACATTTATATTGAAAATTCAGCTATTTGGTTGAAAATTTCTGTATTTTTTTGAAGCGTTGTCTTTTACGGTAGAATGTCTTAATCTTCTTGGTGACTAATTCACTTTTTTGTGGAAAATTCATTTATTTTGTTAAAAATCCTTTCTTTCAATCAAAAATTCAACTATTGGGTTAAAAATTCATTTTGTTGATGTTGAAGATTCATTATTTTAGTCAAAAAATAATTTCTTTGCTTAAAAATTTAACTATTTTGTTGAAAATTCGTTTTTTTTTTTTGTGAAACTGAAATTTTCTAATTTCTTCACTTGAAAATTAAGCTATTAAGACGTAAATTTCTATAGTATTTAACAAAATAAATGAATATTCAACCAAAATGGTGAATTCGACACCAAGAAGATTAATATCCTGGACTAATCAACCTTTTTGGTTGAACATTCCTTCACAAATTAAAAATTTGTTCTAGAATTAATGTATTTAAAAAAAATCAATATTCTTGGTTGAAAATTCATTTTTGAGATTGAAAATTAGTTCTTTGAAATTAAAAATTAATTTTTTAACTGAAAATTCAACTATTATATTTTTTGTCGAAAATTTCTATATTTAATCTTCTTGATTGAAAATTCATATGATTGGTTGAAAATTCATTTATTTGGTTGAAAATGTATCTTTCTTTTTGTAGAAAATTCATCCTTTGGGTTGAAGATTCATTTTTTTGGTTAAAAATTCAGTATTTTAGTTAAAAATAAGTCTCTTTAGTTAAAAATTTAACTATTTTGTTTGAAATAAGTTTTTTTGTTGGAAATGAATTTTTTTACTGAAAATGTGGCTATTCCATTTTCATTGGAAAATTGATTTTTAAAGTTGAAAATTCACTTCTCGTCTTTTTTTTTGGGTCGAAAATTCAATTATTTTGATGGAAAATGCATATTTTTGGTCTGGAAATTCAACTTTTTGTGAAAAATTTATTTGTATTATTGTGTAGAATTTTTAAAAACTTTTTATTTGGTTAGTTTGAGTTCTTTGTAATTATTAGTTTTTACAAATCTCTGACCGATTTCATGATGATTCAAATTTTAGATTAGTCTAAAAAATTTATAATTTAATTTTTTCTAATTTCGAAAATCTGTATACTGGATTACGTCGAGGTTGCATAGAATCGAACCCCTTAGGAAACCCTGAAAATGTTGTCAATTAATTTTTAACATTCTCATTCTAATGAGAAGGTATTGGTTTTATGTAAAATTTGACATAGTCGGTTATCATCAAATCTCCACGTTTTGAGACCTCCTGAGTCAGAAAAAACGATTTTTACGAAGGTGTCTGTCTGTCTGTAGTCTGTCTGTCTGTCTGTCTGTCTGTCTGTCTGTCTGTAGCCACGATAACTTTCGAAAAAATGATCAGATTTGATTGAGCTTTGGCACACTTTTTTATGGCCGAAAAATAGAGAACGAGTTCGTTAACCAGCTATTTTGGATGAAAATCCAAAAAGTGAGCACATTTTGAAAATTTTTGAGACCACTTTTTTGGAAGATTTGAAAATTCTATGTACGGCTATTAGTAGTACGCAAAATGACGAACAAAATATTCTTATGACTTTTCGTGATAAAAAAAAAATTACTGGAGTTATAGCATTTTCAAAATTCCAAAAAACAAACGAAAATGATCATTTTAAGCCGAAAAACGCACGGTATGAAAAAAAGTCTAGAGGAGAAAAACGTTGATTCCTGAACACCCTATAATATTTTCATGACAACTTTTTGAATTTTTCGAAAAATAAAAAATTCAAATTTTGATCGCACAAAAAATTAATGAAAAATCAAAATAGTCATTTTTCTGTGAAACTATGCAAGATACCAGAAAAGGTCATCTCACCAAAATTGTGCACCTAAAAAAGATCTACAAATTTCTTATCATTCACTTCTTGATATGACGCGTAGTTTTTGTTTTATTCGTAAAAAACAGCATTGAAAATAGAAAAATCAAATTTTCAGACGAATATTACCAGCTACGAAAAAATGACCGAAACAAAATTTGTTCATCCAAGGAAGAGGTACAAATTTATTGTGACTCATGTTTCGATGGGATGCGTGGTTTTTGTTTTATTCGTGAAAATAACATTGACAGTAAAAAAAATCAAATTTTTGAAAAAACAATGCAAGGTACGAAAACATATAAATGAACAAAAATTGTGCATTCAAAAAAGACTTACACACCCGTAATCAATTTTTGTGGTAAGAATATATTCAAAATGAAAAAATTAACTTTTTTGATAAACGGCACAAGCTAAAATAAAATGTTAACTAATAAAATTTGTCGCCTGAATTATATCATTACTTTTCATTTGAAATCAAATACAAATTTAGTAATTTGTATATGAAGAACATATAACACGAAGCAGAAAGTGCGTGCTCAGTGTATTTACCAAATCGCACGCCGTAAGTGCGCTCAAACTTTTTTGTTTCTATCATACGGTTCAAATTATTTTCAAATCAAATATCGAGCGCGAAGCGCGAGTGTCTGGATGAGAATGTGTTCCTTAAGGTCGATAGAACCTTGAGTAAATAAAGTTCCTTTTCAGTCTAAAATAAAAGCAAATTTAACAATCACTTAATATGTAGAGGTTTTGATAATTTTATAATATTTGCAAACAAACTTTTTCTTTTCATCGAAGTCGAACACGAAGTTCAAAAATCTAGAGGAGCCTAGCGTAAAGCGCGATGCAAATACGCCCGAGCGCGTAGCGCGAGGTGAATACATAATCGAGCGCGAAGCGCGAGATCCAACAGTCGCGCGCCCTAGGCGCGCTCAAACTTGCGAGCGAAGCGAGCCGCGCGCGAAGCGCGCCATGAGAATGTGCCCGCGAAGCGGGCAGATTTTTTTTCTTAGCTAGCTGTAAACAATCTGCTGAACACTCAACTATTCGGTTGAAATTTAACTTTTTTGTTGAAAACTCATGATTTTGTGTTAAAAATTCATATTTGTGGCTTGAAAATATACCTTTTCCGTTGAGAATTCTTCTTTTTGGGTGGAAAATTCAACATTTTGATCAACATTTTTTTTTTTTGAACTGTAAAAGCTTTTAGTTAAAAAGTCAATTATTTTCTTGAAACTTAGTCTGTTTTTTGACGAATTCAACTGTTTTTGCTATAACGTTAAAATATCTATTTTTTCAATATATCAACTATTATATTTTTCGTTAAGAAACCATCTTTTTTGGATTAAGATTCAACTACTTTGTTGAAAATTAGACTACTTTGTTAACAAAAATTTTTTGTTGTAGATTCATCCTTTCACTTGAAAATTCATCTCTTTGGTTAAAAATCCTACTATTCTTGGTTGAAAGTTAATTCTTTTAGTTTGAAAAGTCTACTATTATATTTGTGGTTAAAAATTCATTTTGTTGAAAATTGAAGAATTTTGTTATAAATTCGTCCGTTTGGCTTGAATTTAACTATCTTGGTAGAAAATTAAACTATTTGGTTGACAATGCAACACATTTGATGACACTTCGTCGTTTTGGATTGAAAATTCAACTTTTTTGTAGGATATTTACCTATTTTGTTGAAAATTCGATTTTTTTTAAAAGCAGTTTTTTTACTGAAAAATTAACTATTCCATTTTTGGTTAAAATTTATCTCTGTCAATAAAAAATTTAACTATTTGGTTGAAAATGCAACACTTTTGATGAAACTTCGTCTTTTTGTAGAAACTTCATTTTTTTACTGAAAATTCAACTTTTCCAATTTATGATTCATCATTTTAGTTGAAACTCAATCTCTTTGGCTGACAATTCAACTATCTTTTATTGAAAGGTAATTCTTTTGGTAGAAAATTCTGCTATAATATGTGTGGTTGAGAATTCATCTTTTTTGTTTAAAAATTTTTATTATTTGGTTGAAAATTTAATTATTTTGTTGAAAATTCAACATTCTGGTTAAAATCGTAACTGTTTTGTTGAAAAAATTTGGGTGAAATATTAGCTATTATATTTTTTAGAATTCATCTTTTTTGGATTAATATTCAACTGCTTGATTAAAAATTCAACCACTTCGTTAAAAATTGAACTGCTTTCTAAACGATCATTTTTTTGGTCGTATAGATTCATCATTTCACGTGAAAATTCATCTCTTTGTTTAAAAATTCAACTGTTTTGTTCAAAATTCGCTTTTTTGGTGAAAAATTAATATTTGAACTGAAAATTTAACTATTCTAATTGAAGATTCATCTTTTTAGTTCAAAATTCATCTCTTTTGGTTGAAAGTTTAATATTTTTTTAATTCGCTTGTTTGGTAGGAAATTAATTTTTCAACTGAAAATTGAACTCGTCTAATTAAATGTTATTGATTGATAATTTTATTTAAAAATTAATTTTTGGTTGAAATTTCATCTCTTTGGTTACAAATCCTACTATTTTTGGTTGAAAGTTAATTCTGTTTGTTTAAAAAGTCTCCTAGCAAATTTTTAATTTCGAATTCATCGTTTTTGGATACAAATTTTCATGTTTGGCTAAAATTTTATCATTTTGTTGATAATTAAACAATTGTGTTAGAAACTCATTCTTTATGGTTGAAATTTCGTCCTTTTGGGAAGAATTCAACTATTCGGTTGGATGTCTAGTTTGTTGTAAATTCGTTTCTTTTTGGATGAAAATCAGTTTTTTCACGGAAAATTTAACTATTCCATTTTTGGTTCAAATTGATATTTTTAGTCGAAAATTAAAACATTTGGTGGAAATTTGATCTTTTTTAGATGAAAATTGAGCTATTCCGATAAAAATTCATGTATTTTGTTGAAAATTCGTCTTTCTTTGTAGAAGAATAAATTTTCTACTGAAAATTTAACTTTTCCAATTGATAATTTATCATTTTAGATGAAACTCAATCTCTTTGGTTGGAAATTTAACTATTATTGGTTGAAAGTTAATTTATTAATGAAAAGTCTACTATAATATTCGTGGTAGAGAATTAATCTTTTTTGTTTACAAATTTTATTGTTCAGTTGAAAATTTAATTATTTTGTTAAAAATTCAACAAATTTGTTAGGTATTCCTTGTTTCTGGTTAAAATTTTAACTGTTTTGTTGAAAAATGTCCAGTGAAAAATTAACTATTAAATTTTTTTTTACGAATTCATCTTTTTTGGATTGCAATTCAACTACTTGGTTCAAAATTGAACTAATTTGTTAATCATCATTTTTTGGTTGTAGTAAGGTGAAAAATGTAACTATTTCTGTTGAAAATTCGTCCTTTTGTATTGAAAATTCAACTATTCTTGTAAAAAATTAAATTATTTGATGAATATTTATATCTTTTTTTTTTTTGAAAATTGATATTTTTGAATTTAAAATTCGATTGTTCTATAGAAAATTCGGCATTATAGCGTCAAAATTAAAAAATTTGGTCGACTTTTTTTTCATGCCTGAAAACTCTTTTTGGATTGAAAAATCTTTAACTGTTTTGCGATTCAAAATTAAACCACTTGGAAGTTGAACAATTTTTTTTAGATAATTATTACATTCTCATTCTAATGAGAAGGTATTGGTTTTATGTAAAATTTG
>CAKNYM010049883.1:0-25878 GCA_932195095.1 Andricus curvator
TTTTGGACAAAAATGCATAGAAGGAAATTTGTAGAGCAGAAAATTTCCTTTTGGGACCAATACATTTTTTTGCAGTACATCAATTTGGGAAGTCAAGCACTGGGATCTCATCCCCACCTACCTGTAAGGCAGAGTTTTTGGTGCGTTTTTTTTATTGCAGTTTACAAACGAAAGATTAAATTCTTTCAAAAATATAATTTAACATTCCATAGTTAAATATATAACAATTCAAAAATCGCTTTTGTAAGTTTTCTTATAAAACTCATTATTTCTGTTAGAGATTGCTTTACTCAGCCCTTGAACTCTTATATTTAAAAATATATCAGATAAAAAATGAAAGTTGGAGTGCTGATAAGAGGCTAGACTCGCGCTAGGCTAGACCACTTCAGATTTTTTACGAGGGTCCAGACCCATCTGCGGGTGGGAATGGCTTGTACGTGATGAACTAGTTTTTAAGGGTCCCAATCATCCTCAACTGACGTGATAAACTCTTCTTCGCATACGGAACCCCATAAATACTACACCCTGTAGATTCAAGAAAGGGACCCTCTCTATGCACTTGTTCTACAGAGTAAGCAGTAATGATGCTGATGTACTATGAGGCAGTTGTATTTCGAAATTAATCATGGCTTCAACAATTCAATGTTTTATATGCGAAAAAAGTTTGAGTGTAGGTGAGACAGTCGAATTAAAAAGTGGAATTGACAATCTTAGACGAGTGAGTGAAATTCGCAAAGATGGATACCTGAACTTATTACGAAGAATTGTTCAGACTGCTATAACACAGTTTGATTATAATAAGTCTGTTGTAGTCGGACAAGATGTCCATCTTCTTGTTTTAATAACTGCTCTCTCTCCAGCGGATAAAGATATATTCTTTTTAAAAGAAGGGTAAGGAAATGTTAAATCTCGACTTCATAGTTCACAACGCTTGCAAAATTGTGGTTTCTTGACAAACTTCAAGGAGTCAGTTCTATTTGCCTATGCATTCAGCGGGTGTGATACTACGTCCTCTTTCTTTGGTTACGGAAAACTAAACACGACTACTTTGCTCAGGAAGGATATACTCTTGGCAAAACTTGAAGATATTGTGACGATTTTCAACAACCCTGTTTCGACACATGATGAAGCTGCAGAGGGGGGGGGGGGCGCTTCATTTTGGCATTGTATAAGGCCCCATCCTCTGAAATTAATATGAATAATTATAGATTTGTTTCTCTTAACAAATCTGTGAGTCAGTCCAGTCATGCTGCCCTTTTGTCTGGACTTCCGCCTCCTTGTGCCACTGCTCGTCAACACTCTTATCGTGCTTTTCATCAAATTCAAATGTGGAGAGGGATAGAACTTGACCCAGAAGAGTGGGGTTGGAAAAAAATAGTACACCAGAGTGCAGCTATTTGAACGCGCGATCGCACGCGTTATATGAATTCCTAGAATTGCTGTACCCCGCAGTTTCTCAGGGGGCAGGGCGAGAGACGGTTGCGACTCCGCCTCTGAAGCGACGCATGCACTACTAACTCAGTCAAGTAGATTGCGCCATATTTGCAGGCAACCCCCGAGATTGTTCATCTATCGAGACTCTGGTGTAACAGCTTATCACCCGTTTACGCAACAGAAACGCCAGCTCCAGCAAGCTTGATGAATTTGATTGTTTGCTCATGCAAAATGGGGTGTGGAAAGCGATCTGGATGCGCAAAAGCTGGTCTACGATGTTCAGGCATGTGCCTCAATTGCCAAGGTCAAGGTTGTCTTAATGCACAAGAAGAAATAACTGATGACGAAGAAGATATAATTGAAGATTAGGCACATTATTATGAGTAAAATATTCATTCACAAAGTCAAAACTTTCAAAATAAGCCCATGATACAATATGCAACTGGCACTGACAATGTCTAAAATTTTATCAACAAAAGAAGATAATTTTTATTCCGAGTAATATTATTAACCAATGATCGGTGGAATAGGCCTATAGGGGAGACCACAATCAAAAAAACGCACTAAAAACTCTACATACCTCAGGGGTGGTGTGGAAATGAGATCCCAGTGCTTGTACGTGCATTTAAAAAAAATATTAATAATGACTTTCCAAATTGATGTAATCCAAAAGAATGTATTGGTCCTAAAAAGAAATTTTCTGCTCTACAAATTTCCTTCTATGCATTTTTGTCCAAAAACTACCCGTTTATGAGTTATGGGCCGAAAACTAAGCGCGCGAGTACGTTTCGCACCATACGCCGAAACATCCCCCCCACTCCTGGAGCTGATTACGCATCACCTATGGCCTGTACAGCAAAAGTGTATGGAACCTTTTTATTGCAAATTTTATTATAAATATTTTCACCCCTATTCATTTTTGTCCTCCGACGCACCCTTTCGTATATAATAGCCAAAAACCAGCGCCACTACCCGTCTAAGGGATGTTTTTCGAGGCTAGGGGTGTATGCGGCGCCGATCCGATGGGGAACTTTTTTGGTATTCATTTCTCATGCCGTCAGGGATATGATCATGAAGAAAAAAAAACTTTACCTTTTTTTTCTGGAAAAAAGTCTAATTTCCCCGGACTAATAGTGAAAGTAATAAGAGAAAGAGAGAATTCATGGAAATGCTTAATATTAAAAAACAAAATCAGTTGTCTATTAATTTGAAAAATGATTTGGATAAATTAAACAAAAGTTATTCTAGTATGATTGATTACATTTAGCAATAAGCTTTCATGAGTCTTGACCTGCTCTAATTTTTCTTACCTTGTTAAGGGTGCTGTATGAGAACCGAAACGTTGGTAAATATTGTGCATGCTTTCATATTGTGATTTGATAATAATAAAAAAAAGAAGAAGAAGGAAGGGGATGTGGTTGGTTGCCTTCTCATTTTTCTTTCCTCTTTTTTACTTTTGTCCAGAGAAACAAATTTTTTTTTTTTTAGGAATTGCAATAAGAGCATTTTGCTGTGGTTGTCCAAATTTGATCGTTGGATTCTTGTTTTATTTTCAGGAATTCTATACATTAACTTGAGTATTGGACGTTAAATGGGATTTTGAATTTGATTTTAATCTAATTTAAAATTCTTAAATTTCACATCTAGTATTGATGTGGATGACGGTTTGGTGAATGGAGCTTCTGGAATTTTAAATTTTGTAAATTTAAACTCTGAAACGCAAATTCGATTAATAATTTGGTTAGATTTTAATGATGAAAGAGTAGGTAGCAAAATTCGTTGTTTATACAAAAATGATATGATCAAAAATAACCCTAATTTGAATTAGGTACCTCTTCTGAAAGCAAAAATCACCATCAAATTTAATGAAGGATATCAAGTTTTACGAGAGCAATTGCCAATAGTACCTGCTGAAACTCTTACAATACATAAGAGTCAAGGCCAAACATATGAAAAAGTATGTATAGATTTTCGGAAAATCTATAGAATTAGAAAGATTAAGAAATGAAAAGAAGCTTGAATGAAAAGCTGGTTTGAAGAAAAATATATAAAGCCTTTTTTTGTGTGATGCATCGTTTAATCAGGCTGATGTATTAATATTTTCTGAAACTCGATTACACGAAAAAAACACCAGTCACATCCTTGGCTTTGAAATAGTTTTCAGATCAGATCATGATGATCATAAATTACCTCGTGGTTTAATATGTTTAAAAAAAAAAATTATCAAAGATTTCTTTGTCGAAGATCATATTAAATTCTGAAACTAAATCAGGATATCAACAACATATCGATATATTATGTATAAAAGTGACAGATTTTTATATTATCACCGGTTACGAATCACCAGCAACATCTAATCAAATATTTACGCAAGTTTTAGGTGACGTTTTGAATCAAAATATGAATTCATGTAAAAGGATATTAATCAAAGATTCTATTTTTGATTTTTTCCATGAAAATGGATTTTTAGAAAATTGGCTGATGAAAACAGGCTTCAAAAGAGGAATTCCTGTTAATATCTCAACAACAAACTTTAATACGTAAATTAATATAATTTTTATTTCAAGTAATATCAATTATTTTAAAGCTGGTGCTTATGAATTTATTCACTCGGATCATGAACTAATATTTGTAGGAACAGGAATTCCGAAATTATAAAGATTTCCACAATTTTAAAAAAAGTTTAAGATCAGAAAAATTTAAAAACAGTGATATGAATGATGTCTCTTGTAACAAAAATATTAATTGTACAATAACACTAGACAAAAGTACTAAGAAAATTCGCAATGATAACAATAGTGAACTAATTTTAATTGATATAATAAAATATAACGTATTGCCTGCAAATTCATTTTTAGGAGACCTTTCACTTGATAAGTTTTTAAATATAATAAGAAATAATTATGAATTTAATATAGAAAAAGTTCGCATTTTGGACAAAATTGAGTACGAAGAACGAGATACGTGATGAGAATGTGTTCCTTAAAGCCGGAGGAGCTTTAACAAAAGCGAATTCACAATCACCATATTACTGGTGTGAATGCTTTGATCTTCAATTTTTAAAAATTTGTGCACAAATGTGGGGGAAGTACAAAGGCCGAGCGCGTAGCGCGAGATAAATATATTATCGAACGCGAAGCGCGAGAACCAAGAGTCGCGCAGCGGGCAGATTTTTTTAATTTGTTTTACTAATGCATAAATTTCTTTGATAAATGACGAAACGTATAGTATGGTCTTATTATATTCAACATCCCGCAAAAGATAAACGACCAAGTGTTGACTTTCCTGAACTTTTGCCGCCACTCAAGGGGTTAATTAAGCGTTCGTGTAGTTTCATTATATCCTTTCAGCGTATTGTTCCCTTGATAATGGAAGCGTAATTATAAGTTAATTTTTTGAATCATATATCATACAAAAAATTATTTCATGAATTGATGTGTCTATAACTTGAACATTTATATCATTCTTGTGAAAGAAGGTCCATTTTATGACAATTTGAAATAATACACGGAGAAGACGTTTTGGGTAAATTTCACCATATTATATTGATTTTGACCATTTTTTATGAATAGGCTTCATTTTTTCGCGGGAAATAGTCTAAATTTTAATATGTTTATGAACATTGTTTATATAATTAACATTTTTATGAATATGAAAGATATGATAGCAAGGAGTCTTTGGCAAGACATTCAGAGTTGATTTCTCGAAACAATAAAGCCCATTCATGAAAAAATGGTCCATATTTGCATTTGTTGATAAGAATTATTTATATAATCTACAGTTTTTGTCATTTCGAAAAATGTGACAGGAAGCAAATATTGGCAAGACATTCAAAGTTGATACTGAAAAAAGTAAAGCCTATTCATGAAAAAATAGGCTCAATGTGCATTTCTTAATATAAGTTGTTTACATAATTAACATATTTTTCCAATAAAAAAATTATGACAGCATGAAATCTCTGAAAAGACATTTAGAATTGATTTCTCAAAAAATTAAGTCTATTAAAGAAAAAATTTTCCCCATGTGCATTTCTTAATGAAAATTGTTTATATAATTAACATTTTTTATCAATGTGAAAAATATGACAGCCAAGGGTCATTGTTGAGATTTTTCAAGTTAATTTCGTAAAAAAAGAATGTTCATGAAAAAATGGTCCAAATGTGCATGGGATCATAAACATTGTTTATATAATTAACAGTTTTTATCAATATAAGAAACATGACAGCAAGGAGACATTATCAACACTTTTTGAATTCATTCCGCAAAAAAATAAAGCTTATTCATGAAAAACTGGTCAAAATGTGCATTCGTTTATAAAAATTGTTTATATAACTAACAGTTTTTGTCATTTAAAAAATGTTTACAGCAAGGAGCCTTTGAGACATTGAAAGTTGATTTTGCAAAAAAAGTATGCTCATGAAAAAATTATCCAAATTTGAATTAGTTAATCAAAATTGTTTATATAATTAACACTTTTTATGACTATAAAAAATATGACAGTAAGGATTCACCGATAAGACTTTTTAAGTTAATTTCGCAAAAAATGAAGCCTGTTCACGAAAAAATGTTCAAAATGTGCATTCGTTAAGAAAAATTGTTTATATAATTAACAGTTTTTGTAATTATAAAAAATATTACAACAAGAAGACTTCGGCAAGATATTTAGAGTTGATCCGGAATAAAATTAATCTTATTTATGAAAAAATGGACGAAATGTTAATTTGTTTATAAGAAAATTGTTTATACAATTACCAATTTTTGTCAGTATAAAAATATGACAGGAAGACATGATTAACAAAACCTTTGAGTTGATTCCGCAAAAAAGTTAAACTTGTTTATAATAAAATGGGCAGAATGTTAATTTGTTTATAAAAATTGTTTATATAATAACCAGTTTTTGTCGGCATGAAAAAAATAATAGCAAAGAGTCTTTAATGAGAAATTTCGGAGTTAATTCCACTTGAGAATGAAGCATATTCATGAAAAGATGGTTAAAATATGTATTTGTTTACAACAATTGTTTTGCTAATTGGTGAAAAATTATTAACAAACTTCAAGCGCACAATACTATTTGTTATATTCCATACAAAAACTATTGATTTAAAATAGCTTTTCATTGCAATGCACGAAAAAATGATTTTTGTTTATTTGTTTGTTTATAACATTATAAGCTTTAAAAGGAATGATATCACTGAAAAGTTAGAAAGACAGATGAGAAAAGGACAGAACAAAGGAGTTAATACTAAGATGAGAGAATTGTATTTAATGATGATTTCTCATTAAAAAATAATTGTTGAATAATTTTTTGTCCACATAATTTGTTTACATAACAAATTAGGTGGAGAAAAAAATTACGCAACATATAATAATAATACAAAAATAAGAATTATTATTATAAAGAAAAAAATTAAAAATAATATTAAATATTACTTCACTACTACCAGTCAACCTTAACTGATTAAACCAATGATCACATTCTACTGATTGAACCAGTGAAATCTCACTGATTGTTACTGACTCTTCTTCTTTCGTTGAATCGAAATGGCATACCATTTTTTTCGCTTTTTTCCCAAAAAGTAATTTTTTGAACTAAAAACTTAACTATTCCATTTTGGGTTAGAAGGTTATCTTTTTTTAGTTGAAAATTCAACTATTTGGTTAGAAATTAATGTATTTTGTTTAAAATGGTCCGTTTTGTAGAAAATTAATATTCTTTGTTGAAAATTGATCTTTTTAGGTTTGAAATTCAGCTAATTTTGTTTAAAAATGCAACTATTTTGTTGATAGTTTAATTATTATGTTAAAAAAGCCACTATTTCGTTGAAATTTCAACTATTTTGTTAAATATTTAATTATTTTCTTGATACTTCAACTCTTTGTTGAAAATTCGTCTCTTTGGCTGAAAAATTGAATTGTTTGGATTCAAATTCAACTATTTTGTTAAAAGTTCGTCTTTTTTGGATGTAAATTATTCTTTTTCGTTGAAAATCCTTAAAAAAATTTTTTGCTACAAAATATTTTTTCAATAAACTGTAACTATTGTATTTTGAATTTAAAAATTGATATTTTCAATGAAAACATTTTTTTGGAAAAATATTAATTTTCTTAGTTGAAGATTAATCTGTTTTGGTTGAGGATTCAACTATTTTTGGATTGAAAATGCAATCGTCTATATGGCTTGAAATTCAACAATTTTGTGGGAAATTTGACTATTTTGTTGAAAATAAACTTTTCTTTCAAATTAATGCTTTGTTTAAAATTCAACTATTTGGTTAAGAATTAAACTATTTATCTAATAATGTACCCTTGAATTAGAAAATTTACCTTTCTATTACAAATTCGTCAATTTGGTAAACAATTAAACGATTTGGTTGAAAATTAACTTTTTTGATGAAAATTCATCTTCTTAGTTAAAAATACAACTTCTTGCTTAAAACTGAAACTACCTTGTTAAAAATGAATTTTTTTTCAGTATACACCTTATAGGTTGAAAATTTAACTATTTTCTTTAAAATTTGTTTTTTGTTTGGTTCGAATACAATTTTTAAGCTTAAATTTTACCATTCTGTTTTTTGTAGCGAACTTATCCTTTATAAATTAAAAAATTTAACTATTTGGTAAAAAATTCATGTATTTTGTTAAACATGCGTCATTCTGGGTAGGAAATCAATCGTAATTGTTCAAAGTTCAGCTTTTTTGTAAAGAATTGAACTATTCTGCTCTAATTTCGGCTTTTTTCTTAAAATTAAATTTTTTTTAAATTACTTCTGTTCCTGAAAAGTGACTTTTTAAACAAAAAATTGAGCTATTCCATTTTGGGTTGGAAACATTTGTAGGGTAAAAATTTACCTATTTTGTTGAAAATTCTTTCTTGATTTCTTTGTAGATTAAAAGTTTGAATTTTTTTTTTAAATTGAATTATTTCGTTGCAAATCCAACTGTTTTCTTTTGTTACGATTCATAGTTTTCGTTAAAATTTTTTCCCTTTAGTTAAAAATTTTTCACTTTAGTTAAAAATATTGCTGATTTATTAAAAATTGTTTTTTTGTTGTGCTGAGAAATACTTTTCTAACTGAAAAACTAAAAATGTTACTATTTCATTTATGCTTGAAGATTGATATTTTTATTTGAAAATTGATCTTTTCTAGTTTAAAATTCAACGATTAACTTGAAAATTCATGTATTTTGATGGAAATTCGTATTTTTTGGTAGAAAATTATTTTTCTGGGTTACAAATTTGTTGTTGAGGATTGAACTATACCATTGGAAATTAATATTTTTGGTTTTAAAATTCAACTGGTTTGTAGAAAATTAGACTATTTGGTTGGAAAATACCTTTTTTTTTATTGAAAATTCATATTTTTGGTTGAAAATTCAACTATTTGGTTGAGAATTGAAATATTTATTTGAAAATCTGTCTTTTAATTATAAAATTACCTTTTTCATTGAAAAATCAACTTTTTTGGAAAATTCAACAAATTAGTAGAAAATTAAACTATTTTCTTGAAAATTCATCTTTTTGGTTTGAAAAATCATCTGTTTTCGTAGAAAATTAAACTACTTGTTTTCAATTTATCTTCTCTGTTATAAATTCAACTGTTCGGTTGAAATTGATACTATTTGTTAGAAATTTTTTTGTTTAATTTACCTTTTCACGTGAAAATTTAAGTATTTTGTTGAAAATTAATTTTCTTTTCAGTTAAAAATGAATTAGTATTGCCGAGAATTTAGATATTCTATTTTTGGCTAAAAGTTTAACTATTTGGTCAAAAATTAAACGATTTCATTTAAAATTAAACGATTTCATTTAAAATCAACTTTTTTGTTAGAAATTCATATTTTTGGGTAAAAAATTCAAATTTTTGGGCGAATTCGTCTTTTTGGGTTGAAAATTCAACAGTTTGAAAGGAAATTAAACGATTTGATTAAAAATTTACTTTTGTATCGAAAATTCATATCTTTGGTTCAAACATTTAACTATTTTTTTTAAATTTATGACCCTGTTAAAAATGCAACTACTTGGTTGAAATTGAAACTACTCTTTTGAAAAATAATTTTTTTTTCAAATTTACTGGTTTCCTTAAAAGGTAAAATATTCTGATAAAAATTAGTTTTCTTTTTAGATAAAAATTAATTAGTATTGAAAATTCATATTTTAAGGTAAAAAATTCAAGTTCTTTGTAGAAAATTCGTCGTTTTGGGTTTTTAAAATCAACAATTTGGCAGAAAATTAAACTATTTTTTTAATTTACTTTTACCCTCGAAAACTTAAATATTTTGTTGAAAATTAGTTTTATTTTTAGTTGAAAATCAATTGGTATTTTTGAAAATTTAACTATTCCACTTTCTTTCGAATATTAAAAGATTTTCTTGATAATTAACATTTTTCATTGAAAATTCATATTTCAGGTAAAAAATTCAACTTAATTGAAATTTCACTTCTTTATTGAAAATTCATATGTTTGGTTTTAAAATTCAACTATTTTTTTTAAATTTTCATCTTCTTTATTGAAAATGCAACTGTTTGGTGGAAATTAAAACTACTTTGTTAAAAAAGAATTTTTTTAAATTCACCTTTTTCCTTAAAAGTTTAAATATTCTGTTGAAAGTTATTATTCTTTTTAATTAAAAATTAATCGGCATGGCAGAAAATTTAGCTATTCCATTTTTGGTCGCAAATTAAACGATATATTTCTGATAGTTGAAAATTTATGTATTTAGTTGAAAATTTTACATTTTGGTCAAAAATTCATCATATTAGGTTGAAAATTCAACCATTCTGTTTAGGAATAAAATAATCTGTTGAAAATTCATATTTTTTGATAATTTAGTTTGTTAAGAATTAGTTATTTTTCTTAAAGATTAAAAAAGTGAAATTTAACAAAAAATTAAAATAAATTAAAAATGTGAATAAAAACCCAAAAAGACGAATTTTCTACAGAGAAGTTGAATTTTTTACCACAAAATATGAATTTTCTATACTAATTAATTTTTAACTAAAAAGAAAACTAATTTTCAGCGGAATATTTTAATTTTTAAGGAAAACGGTAAATTAAAAAAAAAAAAGTATTTTTCAACAGAGTAATTTCAATTTCAACCAAGTAGTTGCATTTTTAACAGGATCATAAAATTTACAAAAATAGTTAAATGTTTAAACCAAACATATGAATGTTTAATAAAAAAAAAATTTTCAAACAAATCGATAACTTTTCTTACAAAGTGTTGAATCTTCAATCCAAAGAGACGAATTTTCCCCCAAAATTTGAACTGCTTACCCAAATATATGAATTTCTAACAAAAAAGTTGATCTTCAATCAAATCGTTCAATTTTCTACTAAATTGTTAAATTTGATTGGAATAATTAAGAAGAGCATTATTTTGAACAAATATTTAAATTTTCAAGTGAAAAGGTAAATAAAAACAAAATATTTTCTAACAAATAGTTTCAATTTCAACCCAATAGTTGATTTTATAACAGAGAAGATAAATAAAAAACAAATAGTTAAATTTTTTACCAAAATAGATGAATTTTCAAACCAAAAATATGAATTTTCAATGAAAAAGTTAATTTTTAAGCAAATAGTTTAATTTTCTACTAACTTTTGGAATTTTCCACTCAAAAAGACGAATTTTCTACAGTGAATTCAACGAAAAAGTCGAATTTTCAATAAAAATTGTAATTTTATAATAAGCAGACACATTGAATCATCATTGAATTTCCAACTAGAAAAGATCAATTGTCGATTAAAAATATCAATTTTCATGGAAAAATGAAATAGTTACATTTTCAGTTTTTCAGTTAGAAAATGATTTCTCAGCACAACAAAAAAAGAATTTTTAAGAAATCAGAAAAAATTGTAACTAAAATTATGAATTATAACGAAAGAAAACAGTTGAATTTGCAACGAAATAATTAAATTTAAAAAAAAATTAACTTTTAATTTACAAAGAAATCAAGAAAGAATTTTCAACAAAATTGGTAAATTTTCACCCTATAAATATTTCCAATAAATTTTCAACCAAAGGAGTAATTTTCTATTGAACAACGCATTTTCAACAAAACGCATTAATTTTTAAATAAAAAAGATAATTCTTTAACCAGAAATAGAATTGTTAAATTTTGAGAATAAAGAAATAATTTTTAAGAGAAAAAACTAATTCCCAACCGACTAAGTTTAACTAAAAATATGAATTTTTAACAGAATATTTTATTCCTAAACGAAATAGTTAAATTTTCAACCTACCATGATGAATTTTTAGGCAAAATTTTAAATTTTCAACTAAATACATGAATTTTCAACTATCAGAAATATATTTTTTTCAAGTAGAAATGGAATTTTCAAATTTTCAGCTTAAAAAATTTATTTTCAAGAAGAAAGACAAATTTTTAACGAAATATATGAATTTTTAACAAAATTGATACAATTTCAATTAGAAATGATCAATTTTCAATTAAGAATATAAATTTCCAACCAAACATGGAATAGTTACATTTGCAGGTAAAAAAATTATTTCCCAACAAAAAAAAAAAAAAACACGAAAGATTGTTTTCTAACCCAAAATGGGATAAATCAATTTTTTGTTTAAAAATGTATATATTTAGTTGGAAATTTAACATTTTTGTTAAAAATTCATCATCGTAGGTTAAAAATTCAACCATTTTGTTTAGGAATAAAATAATCTGTTAAAACTTCATATTTTTTGATAATTGAGTTTGTTGCGAATTAGTTATTTTTCTTAAAGATGAAGTCGCTTTAAACACATTTAAACAAAAAATTTTAATTTTCAAATATACGCGGAGATAACCAGTCAAATATAGTAGAACGGGGCGAGGCAGCCAATGAGGCGAGGCAGCCAGTGGGGCGAGGTAGCCAATTTCTTCTTATTCCCACAGCGTTAATTGAAATCGCGCTCCTTTGTAATGTAAGATCGGTTAGGTTAGTGCTGAAAGCACATTTTTGTGATTTACGTTTGTTTACCCTTCGCGTATAGGTTGTGTAAAAAAAGTTAAGTAAGTATTTTCCACAGTAGAATTTTGTGCTTAAAATGATAGAATTGTTGGTTTTCGATATTCAGAATAGTCTTTTTTCTGTGAAATTTTTGTGGAAAAAAGCAAATGTGGGGCGAGGTAGCTAACAAACGGCAGATTATGCCGAAAAGGCTAAAAAGCGAATTTCTTGTGGCGGTTTTAAAAAAAAAGTAAAGTAAGTATTTTCCGCAGTAGAATTTCGTGCTTAACATGATGGAATTTTTGGCTTTCGATAGTCAAAATAGTTTTTTTTGTGTGCAATTTTTGTGGAAAAAAGCAAATGTGGGGCGAGGTAGCCAACAAACGGCAGATTATGCCGAAAAGGCTAAAAAGCGAATTGCTTGTGGCGGCCCTCGACGAGGCCGCTCGAAGAAGGTATAAACTCATTATGAAACCTCGGACAGCAGCACCGAAGATGACATATTAATTTTTCCGATTTTTTCCAATTTTTTTCGGTATTTCTTTTGAGTTCCAATAAATTTTTTAGAGAAGACATTCAACTTTGTTTTTTACCTTTATATATCATCTTGGACCTAATGAAGAACTTATACACTATTATATGTCCGTGTATTTAAACTTTGTGTGCCGCCTAATAACTGCTGAAATGGTTGGGTGCCTCGCCCCACGTTTTTACAGTTGAGCAAAAACAGCGTCTCTGGAAAATGGTTGTAGAAACTGTAATGGACGAGCTACATCAAAATGCCACGAGTCAATTTTGTAGCCAAAGAATCAAGCTTTCTAACGACACCATACACTTTTTGATATAATTTCGAACAAGTGCTCTGCACGCCAAAATGTGGCGTCTGGCTGCCTCGCCCCGTGCTACTCAATCACTGATTTTCAGTGAAATCTCACTGATTGTTAGTGACACACTTCTGGCTGTTTCAACCAGTGATATTTCACCGAAAATCAGTGATATTTGACTGGTTTTCTCCGTTCAATTAAATTTTTTAGAGAAGACATTCAACTTTGTTTTTTATTTTTATATATCATCTTGGACTCATGATGAACTTATACATTATTATATGTCTGTGTATTAAAAGTTTGTGTGCCGCCTGATAACTTCTGAAATCGTTGGGTGCCTCGCCCCACGTTTTTATAGTTGAGCAAAAGCAGCGTCTCTGGAAAACGGTTGTAGAAACTTTATTGGGCGAGCTACATCAAAATGCCACAGAGCAATTTTGTAGCCAAAGAATCAAGCTTTCTAACGACACCATACACTTTTTGTTATCATTTCAAACAAGTGCTCCGCACGCCAAAATGTGGCGTCTGGCTGCCTCGCCCCGTGCTACTCAATCACTGATTTTCAGTGAAGTCTCACTGATTGTTAGTGACACACTTCTGGCTGTTACAACCAGTGATATTTCACTGAAAATCAGTGATATTTGACTGACTTTCTCCGCGTAGATGAAAAAAGTGAAATTTTTCATTATAACGTTTTTAAAGCGACTTCCTCTTTAAGCCGACATTTCCTCCTTTTTCATCAAACTACATACTATCATCTCGATTCCAGTCTATGTTCCACAAAATATCTCTCTTGCGGATCACGGGGGATGAATCGATATTTTCCACTGAAGTTAGCTCATACATATGTATATTTGGTGCATGAAAAGTGTGCTCGTTTGATCAAAGAGCATGAGGAAGCTCAAACTGACAGGAGTACATTATCAGGCATTTAAGGAGATTACGACCAGGAAATTAAAGTACAGTGAAGTGAAGTTGACAAAGAAAATCTCCGAGAAGCCCAGTTCAAACTCATAATACGATATTGCTTTCATTGTCTCATTAAACCTCTTTCCTCTAATCCCATTTTAATTTTTAATAATAAAGTCTCAGAAGCGAGGAGGCAAATTCTGACTAAGTAACTTTAAGTAATTTCAAGTTGCTAATAATATTCCTGCCACAGAGAATAACTCAGGAGACGTTCAGAAACTGCACAGAAAAAATAAAGATTTATTTTGCAATGGAATTTTCAACTCGAAAAAACGAATTTTCGACAAAAAGGTTCATATTAAATCAAGAAAGCTGACTTTTCTACGATAAAAGATAAATTTTCATTTAATATAATAGTTTTGAACATAATATAAAAAAAATCGCATTTTGGGCAAAATCGAGTGCGAAGCACGAGATACGTTGTAAAAATGTGTTCGTTAAAGCCGAAGGAGCTTTAACAAAAGAGAATTCACAATCATCTTATTACTGTTGTCGATGCTTTGATCTTCAGTTTAAAAAACTTTTCATTTTTATTTTTTTTAAATTTGTTTTGCTAATGCATAAATTTCTTCGACAAATGACGAAACGTATATAAATATATAAATATAAATTAAATTTTCAATCTCAAAGGATGAACTTTGAATCAAAAAGATTAATTTTCTAACAGAGGAAATTTTAACAAAATATGTGACTTTTCAACCAAATCGTTGGATTTTCTATAAAATTGTTGAGTTTACAAACCCAAAAAAATAAATTTTCTAAAAGGAAGTTAAATTTTTTACCTGAAAATATGAATTTTCAATAAAAAAGTTAGTTTTCAACCAAATCGTTTAATTTGCGACCAGAAATGGAATAGTTAAATTTTCGGCAATGCGAATCAACTTTCAAGTCAAAAGAAAAATAAATTTCAACAGAATATTTAAACTTTTAAGGAAAAAGGTGAATTTGGAAAAATTCTTTTTGAACAAAGTAGTTTCAATTTCAACCAAACAGGTGAATTTTCAACAAAGAAGATGGAAATATGAAACAATAGTTGAATTTCAAAACCAAACATATGAATTTTTGATGAAAAACTGATTCTTCAATAAAATCATTTTATTTTCTTCCAATTTGTTGAATTTACAAACTCAAAAAGACTCAATAAAGTTGAATTTTTTACTTGAAAATATGAATTTTCAATTAAAAATATTAATTCTTAAGAAAATCGTTTAATATACCAAAGAAAGTGAAATAGTTCAATTTTCGACAATACCACTTAATTTTCAACTAAAAAGAAAAGTAATTTCCAAAAAAATATTTAAATTTTCAGGGGTAAAGGTAAATTAAAAAAAAAAATTGAATTTTCAAACAAAACATATGAATTTTTAATAAAAAAGTGAATTTTCAATTAAATAGTTTAATTTTCTGCCAAATTGTTGAATTTAAAAACCCTAAAAGACGAATTTTCTACACAGAAGTTGAATTCAATACTAATTAATTTCTAACTAAAAATAAAACTAATTTTCCGCAGAATATTTTAATTTTTAAGGAAAACGGTGATTTTGAAAAAAAAAAAATTTTCTAACAGAGTGGTTTCAATCTCAAACAAGTGTTCAAATTTTTAATAGGCTGATAAATTTAAAAGAAATTTAAATGTTTAAACGAAACATATGAATTTTTCATGAAAAAAGTAAATTTTCAATCAAATCGTTCAATTTTCTTTCAAACTGTTGAATTTTCAATCCAAAAAGACGAATTTTCTCAAAAATGTGAATTTTTTACCCAAAAATATGAATTTCTAACAAAAAAGTTGATTTTCAATGAAATCGTTTAATTTTCGACTAAATTGTTAAATTTTCAACCAAAAGTATAATTAAATTTTCGGCAATACTAATTCATTTTTAACTGAAAAGAAAATTAATTTTCAACAAAATATTTAGAATTTCAATTGAAAACGTAAATCTAAAAAAATATTTTCTAACAAATAGTTTCAATTTCAGCTCAATAGTTGAATTCATAACAGAGAAGATAAATTAAAAACAAATAGTTAAATTTTCTACCAAAATAGATGATTTTTCAAACCAAAGAGATGAATTTTCAATAAAAAAGTTAATTTCCAAGAACATAGACGAAATTTCTACAGTGAATTCAACCAAAAAGTCGAATTTTCAATAACAAAGGTACTGCTGTAAGTAAAAGACACATTTTCAAATAAATATTTTAATTCTCAACCAAATAGTTGAATTTTCCACCAAAAATATGAATTAAAAAAAAAAGTTAATTTCCAACCAAACAGACTAATTTTCTACAAACCAGTGGAATTTTCAACCCGAAAATATTAATCTCCAATAACATAGTTCAATCCTCAAAAAAAAAAATTTTTAACCAGAAAAATAATTTTTTACCGAAAAATACGAATTTTCATCAAAATACATGAATTGTCAAGTTAATCGTTGAATTTTCAACTAGACAAAATCAATTTTCTATTAAAAATATCAATTTTCAAGCAAAAGTGAAATAGTTACATTTTCAGTTTTTCCGTTAGAAAATTATTTCTCAGCAAACAAAAAAAGAATTTTTAACAAATCAGCAACATTTTTAACTAAAGGGCAAATTTTTTAACTAAAAATATGAATCGTAACAAAAGAAAACAGTTGAATTTGCAACGAAATAATTCAATAAAAAAATAATTTATCTATAATAGATTATTATATCTAATTAGATTAACTTTTAATCTACAAAGACAACAAAACGCATTAATTTTTGAATAAAAAAGATAATTTTTTAACCAGAAATAGAATTGTTAAATTTTCAGACTAGAAAAATAATTCTTAAGAAAAATAGCTAATTTCCAACCAACTAAGTTTAACTGAAAATATGAATTTTTGACCAAAGAAGAAGAAAGACGAATTTTAAACGAAATATATGAATTTTCAACCAAATTGATAAATTTTGAATTATAAATTATAAATTTTAAATTAAGAATATACATTTTCAACCAAACATGGAATAGTTATATTTGCTGGTAAAAAAATTATTTCCCCAAAAAAAAAAAAAAACACGAAAGATTATTTTTCAACTCAAATAGAATAGCTCAATTTTTTGTTTAAAAAATCACTTTTCAGGAAAAAAAGTAATTTTCAAAAAGTTGAATTCAAAGAAAAAAGCCAAAATTTGAGCAGAATAGTTGAATTCTTTACAAAAAAGCTGAATTTTCAACATTCACGATTTATTTTCTAACCAGAA
Source organism: Andricus curvator (assembly GCA_932195095.1). NCBI lineage: Eukaryota > Metazoa > Arthropoda > Insecta > Hymenoptera > Cynipidae > Andricus > Andricus curvator. The sequence goes on from CAKNYM010049883.1 coordinate 17,402, forward strand.
TGACGAATTTTTAACAAAATACATAAATTTTTTACCAGATAGTTACATTTTTTAACTTATAAAGGATAAGTTCACAATAAAAAAGGGAGAGTAAAATTTAAGCTTAAAAATTGTATATTAACGAAACAAGAAACAAATTTTAAACAAAATAGTTGAATTTTTAACCTCTGATGTGTATCTTTGAAAAAAATTCATTTTTAACAAAGTAGTTTAAATTTTAACCAAGAAGTTGTATTTTTAACTAAAAAGATGAATTTTGATCAAAAAAGTTAATTCTCAACCAAATTGTTTAATTTTTTACCAAATTGACGAATTTTTAATAAAAAGGGAAATTGTCTAATTCAAGGGTACATTATTAGATAAATAGTTTGATTGTTAACCAAATAGTTGAATTTTAAACAAAGTATTAATTTGGAAGAAAAGTTTATTTTAATCCAAATAGTCAAATTTCCCACAAAATTGTTGAATTTCAAGCCAAATAGAGGAATCTTCGACTAAAAAATATTACTTTTCATTAAAAATATCAATTTTTTCATTAAAAATGCAATATTTACATTTTTATTGAAAAAATATTTTTTAGCAAAAAGAGAAAAAATTTTAACAAAGGAGTTAGATTTTCTACCAAAGAAAGGAATTTTCAACTAACATTATCAATGTCCAACAAAAGAAAAAATAAATGTTCAACCAAACAGTTAAACATTCAACCATATAGTTGAATTATCAACAAAAAAGGTGATTTTTTACCAAGAAGAATTATTTACTTCCAAAAAAAGGACGAACTTTTAACAAAATAGTTGAATTTTAATTAAAATAATTCAATTCTTCAGCCAAAGAGACAAATTTTCAACATATTTCAACATATGTTAACATATTATTTAAACTCTCAACAAAATAGTTGCATTTTTAAAGAAATTTAGCTGAATTTTAAACCTAAAAGGTTAAATTTTCAAAAAAGAATATTAATTTTCTACAAAACAAAAATTATAAACAAAATAAATTAATTTTTAACACAATATTAGAATTTTCAACTGAAAAATATAAGCTTCTAACTAAAAATGGAATAGTTAAATATTTAGTTTTAAAAATTACTTTAAAAAAAAAAACGAAAAATATTTTATGCCATTTAGATTCAACGAAAAAAAAGAGTAATTTATTACCTAAACTAACGAATTTACGAAAAAACGTGTGAATTTTAAAGCTAAAAAGTTGAATTTTCATTCGAGCAGAATAATTTTTTAAGAAAAAATAAGAATTTTCAACAAAATAAGTGAATTTTGAACCAAGTAGATACATTTTGAACAAAAAAAAATCAATTTTTAATTAAAAATACAAGTCTTTAAATAAGAGTTTTATAGTTACATTTTCATTAAAAAAATTTATTATCAACAAAAAAAAGTAGTAAAATTTTCCACTAAAGGATAAATTTTTAACAAAAATTTTAATAACAAAAAAGGTAGTAAAATTTTCTGCTCGAGAGATACATTTTTTATTTGAATGATGAATAAAAAAAAATGAATTTGAAACAAATAAGTTCAATATTTAACAAACAAGTTGAATTTTTTACCAAAAAGGGGATTTTTCAACCAACAGAAATAATTTAATACCAAAAAAGAAATTAAAAAAAATAGTTAAACTTTCTACTATAAAAGATACATTTTTTACCAAAGAGTTGCACTTTTGACAAAAAAGATAAACTTTGAAACAAAAAGATAAATCTTGAAAAAAATTAATTTTCACCTAAATAGTTCGACTTTTGACCAAATGGTTGAATTTTTAACCGAAAAAGACAAATTGTTAAAAAAATAGTAGCATATTCAACTTTTATTATTTAACTTTGAACTTTAAACCTTAAACAGTTGGATCCTTGTATAGGCTTCTATTAACTCAATTTGTATTAAAGCGAAAAATAAGAAAAGGGGCAAAAGGGGAATTTTCTAAAAACAAGAGAAAAAAGATTTGTTGAAATAGGGGGAAAAAGGGGAATAGCGGAAAGAAAATTAATTTTCAACTAATCTTTCAACCAAATAGTTGAAGTTTCAATCAAGAGAGAAAAATGTTCAATAAAAAGGTTGAACTTTTAAGCAATTATATTTTCAGGCCAAAAATACACATTTCTTCAAAGACGGTTGCGTTGTCATAAAAAAAATTAATCTTAAAAAAAAGTTTATTTTCAATATACAAAAATGAAATTTCAACAAAAAAATGGGACTGTTAAATGAATTTTACAAAGAAACCCTCTGAAAGGTCCAGTTGAAACTCCTAATACATTGCTTTCATGGTCTCATTGAACCTACTCCCTCTAATCCGATATTAATTTTTAATAATAAAGTCTCAGAGAAAGCGAGAAAGTAAATTCCGACTAAGTAACTTCACGTAATTTAAAGTTGCTAATATTATTCCTCCCACTGAGATAACTTAGCAAAAAGTTGATTAGAATGCTAATAGAGTTATTGTCAGCTTTTTCATTTTACCAGAAGAATTGGTTTCCCGAACTTGGAAAAAAGGAAATTCTTCCAAGAGTCCAATTCATGGCTCACCAACCCCGATCTCGGTTTCAAACTCTGGAAACGGCCTAGTTTCTCGTCGATCAACCCTCCACGAACATACATTACCAGTACGGAAACGGAACTCGCCCACGCGGGCGAGCTGAAGAAGAAATTTTTAATCGAGAAACTTTCAGGAAGCTCAGTCTGAAAACGTGGCCGAGCTTGGCTTTGTTTGTAATCACGCGATGTACTCCAGGAGGGGAAGACGTAGAGAGCGAGAAAGAGGGAGAGAAGTCAAATTCATTCTGGGAGTGCATCTCATTTCGAACTTTAATATATATAAAAAAAAAATTTCATTTTTAACTTCAACTTTAACTTTCTTCTCATCACTTTACCTTCACTACTTACCCTCATTTCTAATCATTTTCACACTTTCTGTTATTTTTTCTCACTTTCTAACACCTCCCTTCTTTTCCTCCTTTCACTTCCTCTACTTCATTTCCCATTACTTTCTCTACTTCCTCTCCACTTACTTCTTATACTTCCTCTACTTTCCCTTCCTTCATTTCCTCTTACTTGCACTTCATTGACTTTTCATACTAACCTACACTCATTTCCTTAGCTACCCCTCCCTCATTTCCTTCAACTTTCCCTACTTTCCCAACTATCCTCCCATCACTTGCATACTTTTCCTTTTCTCATTTTTCCTACGCACACTCCCCTCATCTGCACTAAACTCGGCATTGTCCCTACTTTCCAACGCCTTATTTTCCCTAACACCCACTGGCTTCTCTCTCCGCATTACTCCTACTCCCGCTCTTCTCATTTTGCTATACTTCCCACACTTTCCCACCTCTCATTTCTTCCTAATTCCCCTACTTTTCACCGTCTATTTCCCCTCACTTTCCCTACTTCCCTTCCCTTCATTACATTACACTTCTCAAAAATCCATTCCCCTCATTTCCCCTTATTTTCTCCACAATCTCACCTCTTATGACCCCTTATTTACTCTCATTTCTCCACAATTTCACCACTTATTTCCCCTTATTTTTCCAAAATATCACCCCTAATTTACCCTAATTCACCTCCCATCATTTCATGTCACATCCTCTTACTCAATAATATTTACTTTTAACAATTCCAAAACTTTTTGCTTTCTCATAGAGGAAGCTTTGTAATGGTAACATTTACCAAAAATTTTAAATACATTCAATTAAACCTTCCAAGTCTAAAGTCTTGAATTTTAAAAATATAGAATTGAAATTATGTTAATCTGTATACTGGATAACTTTTAGAAGACTGACCTCATTGGATTGTGCTTTGGTATACGTATTTAGAAAAAAAAATTCGTTAACCAGCTATTTTGGATAAAAATTCAAAAAATTAGAAAATTTTCAAAATTTTTGAGACCATTTTTTTCAAGATTTAAAAATTCTATGTGAAAAAAAAATCCGGGAAAGAAAAACGTTGCTTTTTGAAAACCCTAGATGATGATTATAACAACTTTTTGAATTTGAAAAAAAAATCGAAAATTAAAATTTTGATCGCACAAAAAATAATGAAAAATAAAAAATTCCATTTTGCCGTCAAACTACGCAAGATACGAGAAAAACTGAATAGACAAAAATTGTGTACCCACACATTTTCTACAAATTTCTTTTAGATAACTTTTTTATAGGATACGTAGTTTTCGTTTTATTCGTAAAAAACAACATTAAAAATAAAAAAAATTATATTTTTGGAGAAACGACCAATCTACGAAAAAAATGAATAGACGACAGTTACTCTTTCAAAAAAAAAAAAAAAAAAAAAAATTCATCTAAATTTGTGATCAATAATTTTTTGATAGAATTCATAATTTCTGTTTTAATAAAAAAAATAACATTAAAAATTAAAAATTACATTTTTCAAAAAACGACACAAGGTACCAAAAAAAAATTAGTAGACAAAAGTTGTTAACCCAAAAAGGACCTACTTTCTTTTAATCATGAAAAATAAGATTAAAAATAAAAAAATTACATTTTTTCTGGAAAAACGACACGAAAGACGAAAAAGCAAAAACACAAAAGTTTTGTTCAACCAAGAAACATCTGAAAATTTGTTTTAAACTCTTGTTATAAAAATGTATTAAGAATGAATAAAATTAAATTTTTGGAAAAACGACACAAGCTGCAATGAAATATTTAATAACTTTTTTTTTTAATAGGATGCGCACTTTCTTTAAAAATTATTAAAACAAGACAATGAAAATACTTTTTCTCCAATAGCAATGCAGATTATGAATTGTAATAATATAAATTTATTGAATTGATACACTTTTCAGGGCAGCTGGTTAAAGCCCCGAAGAAGCTTTAACCAAAGAGATTTCACAATCACCAAATTACAGTTGTCGATTCTTGACCTTTAATTTTAAAGGGTCTGTGCACAAAAGGGGAGGAAGGAAAAAGAACGAGCGCGTAGCGCGACCTAAATACATTATCGAGCGATAATACTTGAATTTTCTATATTTGCAATTTAAGATTCTTCATTCATTAATGTGTATAATAGACACATTTGTGCATCAGACTTCTAAAATTGAAGGGTTAATTATCGACAACTGAAATTTAGTGATTGTGCATTCTCTTTTGTTAAAGCTCCTTCAGCTTTAACGAACACATTCTCATCGCGTTTCTCGTGAGTAAAAAAGGTTGGGAGCCAATTTTTAGATACCATTTCAAAACAATTTTGCTATCGAACATTTTACTGTACATTGTTCCTTTATGTGCAAAAATTTAATCTGTTTATTTGTCATGTCATTTTTCACGATTAAAACAAAAACTACAAAAACTAGTCTCAACGAAAAATGATTAATAACAAATTTGTAGTTCTTTTTTTCGTGAATAACTTTTGTCTATTTATTATTTTCGTAGCTTGTGTCGATTGTCTAAAAATTTTTTTTTTCATTTCTAATGTCGTTTTTTACGAATAAAAAAAACGACGCGTCAAATCAAGAAGCGACCAATAAAGTTTTTCTTCTTTTGAGTTTTTTCATATCGTGCGTTGCTTGGCTTGAAATGTTCAGTTTCGTATGTCTTTTTGGATTTTGCAAATGCTATAACTCTGATAATTATATTTCTTATATAATATATTTTATATAATTATTTATTATTAATTATATTTTTTTACTTCTTCATAGAGGAAGCTTTGTAATGGTAACATTTTTCAAAATTCTTAAACTCATTTAATTAAACCTTTCTCAATCTAAAAATGTCTAATAAAATAAAATCGGTTTTTTGTAGTAAAACTTTTTTCATTACCATAATTCAAAGTTGATGCAACAATGTGAAAGATTGCTTGGTTCAAAATGAATCGATTGACCTATAATGTTAATACATTTTATTAAAGAGTAGGGAAGTTATGGTAATTTATACATTTTTAAAATCGATTTTTATAGTGAAAATTTTCTCATTCTCATAATTTAAAGTTGATGCAAAAATTGATTATTTCACAAGCACTTTGCTTCCTCATAGAGGAAGAATTAGTTATTTTTTTCAATAATAGACAAACCAAAGTCTTCATTTTGATCAATCTAAGAATAGAAATGTACGAAAAACATAAAATTACAAAATAATACAAACAATTTTTTAAATACAAAGACAAATCAGACAAATCGAATTTTGTATTTGAAATGATAATTTTTCCAGCTGAAAAAGGGAAAGGGAAAGTTCAGTAGCACCCTATCCCTTTCCCAGCTGTATGATTTCTTCTCAAAAATTTTCAGAATTATTCTATTTGAAAATTTATGATCAAAAAGTATTTTCTATTCATGCGTCAACTTTGAATTATCGTCGATGAAAAAAGTTATCCTGTTTGAAACAGATGATTCAAATATTATAAACGAGCATAACTTCCTTAATCTTCAATAAAGTGTATTAATTATATAGATCAATCGATTTGCCTCAAATCAAGGAATCTTTTATATTCTTGCATCAACTTTGAATTATGTTGAAGAAAAAAGTTTTACTATAAAACACCGTATTTCCAAATATTATGCATTACCATAGCTTCCTTATTCTTCCATAAAATGTATTATTATTATTTAGGTCAATCGATTCGTCTCGAGTCAACACAATTTTCTATCCTTGCATCAACTTTAAATCATGAGAATGAGAAAATTTTTACTATAAAAATATATGAATTACCATAGCTTTCCTACTCTTTAATAAAATGTGTTAATATTGTAGGTCAATTGATTCGTCTCGAACGAAGACATCTTTTATATTCTGGCATCAACTTCGAATTATGTTGAAGAAAAAAGTTTTACTATAACAAACCGTATTTTTAAATACTATGCATTACCATAGCGTCCTTACTATTCAATCAAATGTATCAATGTCATAGGTTAATCGAATCGTCTAGAATCAACACAAAATTTCTATTCTCGCATCAACTTTAAATTATGAGTAAAAATTTCCACTATAAAAATCGATTTTATAAATATATAAATTACCATAACTTCCCTACTCTTTAATCAAATGTATTAAGAATACAGGTCAGTCGATTTGTCTCGAACCAAGGAGTCTTTTATATTTTTGCATCAACTTTAAAGTATGTTGAAGAAAAAAGTTTTAATATAAAAAACCGTATTTTCACATATTAAGCGTTACCAAAGCTTCCTTACTCTTCAATAAAATGTATTAATATTATAGGCCAATTGATTCGACTCGAATCAACATATCTTTTCTGTTCTTGCACCAACTTTGAATTATGTTAATGAAAAAAGTTTGACTATAAAAAACCGATTTTCAAAATATATAAATTACCATAACTTCCCTACTCTTTAATAAAATGTATTGTTGTTATAGGTCAATCGATTCGTCTCAAATCAAGGAATCTTTTATATTTTTGCATCAACTTTGAATTGAGCTAATGAAAAAAGTTTTACTATAAAACATCGATTTTTAAAATATTATTGAGCTCTTAAAAAAAAATTCAATATATATTTTTGGAAATCCTTCTGTCAGTTTCAAGATATTAGTGGGGAAAATAATCCCTCCAAATTTCATCAATTTATCTGCAACCGTTTTCAAGTTATAGTGTTCACAAGGATGTGTAACATCACCATACACATCCACACGCACACATCCACACATTCACACACATACACACACATCCGGACATTTGTTTACAACATTGTATTAGACATTTTCAAATTGAGGAAGGTTTAATTAAATTTATTTAAAATTTTTGGATTTCTCATTCTCATAATTTGAAGTTGATGCAAGAATAGAAAAGTTGTGTTGATTCAAGACGAATCGATTGACCTATAGCATTGCTACATTTCATTGAAAAGTAAGAAAGCTATGGTGATTCATAATATTTAAAAATACGGTTTTCCATAGTAAAACTTTTTTCTTCAACATAATGCAAAGTTGATGCAAGAATTTGAAAGATTCCTTTGTTTGAAACGAATCAATTGACCTACAATATTGATACATTTTACTAAATAGTAGGGAAGTTATCGTAATCTATATATTTTCAAAATCGTCTTTTATAGTAAAAATTTTCTCATTCTCATAATTTAAAGTTGATGCGAGAATAGATAAGTTGTGTTGATTCAAGACGAATCGATTGACCTATAACATTGATGAATTTTCTTGAAGAGTAAGGAAGCTATGGTAATGCATATTATTTGAAAATACGGTTTTTTATAGTAAAACTTTTTTCTTTTACATCATTCAAAGTTGATGCAACAATATAAAAGATTCCTTTGTTCGAGAAGAATCAATTGACCTAAAATATGAATGCATTTTGCTAAAGAGTAGGGACGTTATGGTAATTTATATTTTTTTTAACTCGATTTTTATAGAAAAAATTTTCTAATTCTGGTCGTTACAAGTTGATGCGAGAATAGATGAGTTGTGTTGATTCAAGACAAATCGATTGACCTATAACATTGATGAATTTTCTTGAAGAGTAAGGAAGCTATGGTAATGCATAATATTTGAAAAT
>CAKNYM010049883.1:25888-44077 GCA_932195095.1 Andricus curvator
ATATTTGAAAATACGGTTTTTTATAGTAAAACTTTTTTCTTCAACATCATGCAAAGTTGATGCAAGAATTTAAAAGATTCCTTGGTTCGAGACGAATCGATTGACCTACAATATTGATACACTTTATTGAAGATGAAGTAATTTATGTTCATTTATAATATTTGAATCATCTGTTTCAAACAGAAAAACTTTTTTCATCGACAATAATTTAAAGTTGACGCATGAATAGAAAAGACTTTTCAATCATAAATTTTCAAATAGAATAATTCTGAAAATTGTTGTAAAGAAATCATAAAGCTGGGAAAGGGATAGGAAAGGGTGCAACAGAACTTTTCCCTTCCCTTTTCTAGCTGAAAAAAAATATCATTTTTTATAAATTTATATTTTCAAATTGATTAAAATGAAGACGTTGATTTGTCTATTATTGAAAAAAAATAACTAATGCTTCCTCTATGAGGAGCAAATACATTTGCTAGTTTTGATATCTTCTGTGATAAAATGCCCGCATTCCCGTACATCACAATTACGGAAAAGATAATGGGTAATGACATCGCTGAACATTCGTGCATCGTTTTGTTAAGAGACTTTACGAGGCTAATTGGTGTAATTTTCCCCAGGACTAATGTAAACGCGGCATCGTTATCCTTCGCGCCTCGTACTTCTCTCTTTATGCATCTCTCACCTTTTGCATTCTGGAAAGCACTATACGATTTACACATATGCACACTTACACAACCATCGTGGCTACTTCGTCTATGGTGCTTCAGAGGGAGTTTCGAAATTCTCTGAATTGCAGTGACTCCCCTTCTGCAACTCCTCAGCCATTGCACCCCTTGATTAATTATAATCGTCAAGGGGCGATAATGAAATCTTCCTACTGCCAATTTTGATGGAATTCATTGATTCCAGAAGAATTCAGGGAGATTAATATAGTAGACTCTCGGACATTAAGTTCTTCAAGTATTTATAAATTTGGAGAAATTTTCGGAAAATGAAAATTTTTGGAAATTTAATAAAATATTTGTGCAAGCATATCATTCTTTTCCACCGTATTAAGTAGTTAACGAGAATTTTTTTGCTAAGGGGCCGTACTTAAATTACGTAACGGATTATAAGCCCCCTCTGAGACCCCCCTCCCTCCTTTAAAGAACTGTAACAAAATATTTCTACCCCCCCCCCGCACTCTTTCTGTACGTAATTTTTAGTTTCCAAAAGTATTTTACTAGTTATTGCTAGTAGAATTAGGCAGGGTGTCCGAGAACTTCATTTTCAAAATTCCCTTATTTTTTCTTGTCTAATTTTTCATTTTCCTTGATCATTAATATTCAAATACCAGCATTTCAATTTTGAAATACTTTTAACATAGAATCTTTTATAAACGGAATAATACAGTATTTCAGACACAAATTTAAAATTTATTCATTTATTTTAATTAAAAAAATGTCTTTTCTGCTACAAAAGACGGCTTTTTAACAAAATACTTTATTTTCGACAAAATAATTACATTTTTAACATAATAGTTGAATTTTCAAACCTAAAAATATAAATTCCCAACAAAAAGTGTCATAGTTTATATTTCAATAAAACTACATGAAATTTATACAACAAAAAAGTTTTTTAAAACAAAAAGACGAATTTTCAACAAATTAAGATTTTTCACCGAAGAAAGATAATTTTACTTAAATTGTTGAACCTTCAAGCCAAAAGGCGAATTCTCTCTACAAAAATTGAATTTACAAAGAAAAAGTATGGCTTCAGCAAAAAATTATTTTTCCACGTAACTGATGCATTTTTACCCAACAAAAATGAAATTTTAAACCAAGAAAATTATTTTTCTTTTACAAAAAAGGAGAATTTTCAACTAAAAAAGATCAATCTTGAAAAAATGGAAAAGTTACATTTTCAGTTAAAAAATTAATTTTAAACCAAAAAAAAAAAAAAAAAAAATACTTTTCCACTAAGCAGTTGAATTTTTAACCGAAGACTTAAAGCCTTCAATCAAAAAAATAAATTATTAGCAATGTAGTTTAGCTTCTACCCGAATAGTTGAATTTTCAATATAAGAAGATTATTTTTCAACAAAATAGTTAAACTTTCAACCAAAGAGATGAATTTTCAACTAAAAATATAACTCTTCAAAAACAAAATGATTTCTTAGCAAAGTACTTCAACGAAATCTTTGAAAAAAAAAGTTGAATACTCAAGCAAAGAATAAAAATTTTCAACCAAAAAGTTGCATTTTTGTAAAAAAAAAGAAATTTTTACCAAAGCGGATGAATTTATAAATCAAAAAGATAAATTAAAAAAAATAGTTCCATTTTCTGTAAAAAAAAAGATTTTAGTTGACTTTTTACGATCAAAATATGAATTTTCAACCAAGAAATAACTTTCTACGAAAAAAATTGAATTTGTAGTCCAAAAATACGAACTTTTAGCCAAAAAGGATGACTTTTCAACAAAATTGTTGAATTCTCTACTAAATAGTTGCATTTTTATCCCAAAAAGATGAAATTTTCCTTAAAACAGATGAATTTTCATTTGAAATGAAAACAAATTAAAAAAAAAAATAGTTGAATTTTCACGCAGAAATTATTTCGGTTGACTTTTCAAGATCAAAATATAAATTTCTCAACAAAAAATGAGTTTCTACGAACAAAATTGAATCTTTCGTCCAAAAAGACGAATTTTTTCAACCAAAAGTGATGAATTTTTAACGAAATAGTTGAATTCTCTATGAAATAGTTGAATTTTTATCCAAGAAAGATGAAATTTGTACTAAAACAGATGAATTTTTAATAACAAAAATAAAATTTTTTTTTTCAAGTTTAACTTCAATCCAGGAAAGCTTTCAGTTTATTTTTCAACACCAAAATATGAATTTTAAACAAAAAGTAAATTTTCTACGGAATAGTTCGATTTTCAACAAAACAGTAGAATTTTCAACCAAAAATATGACTTTTTAACAAAATAGTTTTATTTTTAACGAAACAGTTGCATTTTTATCCAAGAAAGATGAAATTTCACTTAAAACAGATGAATTTTTATTTAAAAATTTTTTTTTTTTTAAAGTTGAATTTTCATCCAGAAAATATTTCAGTTCTCTTTTCAATATAAAAATATTAAATTTAGCGCAAAAGTAAATTATCTACAAAATGGTTAAATTTTCAACAAAACAGCAGAATTTTCAACCAAAAAGTATGACTTTTCAACAAAATTGTTGAATTTTAAACCAGCAGATGCATTTTTATTCAAGAAAGATGTAATTTCTGCTAAAGCAGATGAATTTTGAAATCAGAAAGACAAATTTTCAAAAAAGAGATAAATTTTAACCGAACAGTTGCATTTTTATTCAAGAAAGATGAAATATTTCTTTTAAAACAGATGAAATAAAAAAAAAAATTAAAAAAAGTTAACTTTTCATCTGAAGAAGATTCCAGTTCAATTTTTGTCCAAGAAAAATAAGAACTCTACTAAACCAGGTGAATTTTTAAATCAAAAAGACAAATTTTCAAAGAAAAGTGTTGAATTTTTTTCCAAAAGGATTTCAATAGACTTTTCTACAGAAAAATAAAAATTTTAAACAAAAAGTAAATTTTCTAGGAAATAGTTGAATTTTCAACAAAACAGTTGCATTTTTTTGAAGAAAGATGCAATATTTCTACTAAAAAAAGATGAACTTTTAAATTGAAGTGACAGATTTTCAGAAAAAATATTTTTTATCCAAAAAATATTTCAGTTGAATTTAATTTTAAAAACTATATGTAAATATGGATATAATATATAAATATTGGATATAATTTGTTCAATAAAAGTTGGTCCATATTCAAAATACCCTTACTCTAATTCATAATTTTTCAAATGAGCCTGAAGTTGTGCAATGAGTATCTGAAATTAATTTAAAAAACTATATGTAAATATGTAAATATATGTATAATATATAAATATTGGATATAATTTGTTCACTAAAAGTTTGTCCATAATTAAAATACCCTTACTCTAATCCATAATTTTTTGAATGTGTATGATATTGTGAAATGAGTATCTGAATTTAATTTTAAAAACTATATGTAAATATGTAAATATAGATATAATATATAAATATTGTATATAATTTGTTTAATAAAAGTTTGTCCATATTTAAAATACCCTTACTCTAATCCATAATTTTTCGAAGGTGCCTGATGTTGTGAAATTAGTATAAATTTATATTATTACAATTCATAATATGCATTGGTATTGAAACATACGTATTTTCATTGTCATATTTTTATGATTAAGAAAGGGCCGTTTTCCAAAAAATTTAATTTCTCACCTTTAATTTTATTTTTTACGATTAAAACAAAAACCACGCATCCTGTCGAAAAATAATTTCCAACAAATTTGTAGCTCCTTTTTAGGTGAATAAAATTTGTCGTATTATTTTATTTCGTAGCTTGTGTCGTTTGTTCAAAAATTTAATCTATTTTATGTCGTTTGTTCAAAAATTTAATTTATTTTATTTTCAATGCTGTTTTTCACGAATTTAAACAAAAAATACGCGTCATATCAAAAAGTGATTCATAGAAGATTTGTAGATCTTTCTTGAATGCACAATTTTTGTAGATTCATCTTTTTTGTGTCTTGTATAGTTTGACCGTAAAATGGAATTGTTGATTTTTGATTATTTTTTTTGTGGGATCAAAATTTGAATTTTCGATTTAGAAAAAAAAAAATCAAAAAGTTGTTATGACAATCTTATAGGGTCTTTTTATTTTATGTGAACTGATTAATTAATGATTAACTGATTCTATTAAAACTTACATTTTCTGCTATTAGTTTGAAAGGTTATTAATAAATTAAATTTTCATGAATGAATGTTTAAATTGAAAAAAAAATTAATGAAAAATTATTTACATGTTTTAATGAGGATTATAGTTTGAAGCTTCTTATTTTTTTTAAAGATTAGTTAATTATTGGCTGAATAATTTTTTGCACGATATTAAATTAAATGAAGATTAAAATTTAGTTTTTTTTTAAATTAAGTAACATAATTTGACAATTTATTTGAAGGTTATATAATTGAATATTTAATATAATTTGTTTAATAAAAGTTTGTCCATATTTGAAACACCCTTACTCTAATCCATAATTTTTCAAATGTGCCTGATGTTGTGAAATAAGCATCTAAATTTAATTTTAGAAACTATATGTAAATATGTTTTTTTTTTCTGAAATTAGTATAAAGGTGACGAATAAATCAAATTTATAGAAATAATATTAAAATTTAAAACAAATTTAAAGTAAAAATTATTTGAATGTTTGAATGAAAATGATATATTATTGCTTAAATGAGTATCTGAAATCAATTTTCAAGATTATACCTAAATATGTTTTAATTTTTTTGAAAATTAGTAAAAAAAGTTATTAATGATTCAAATTTTCAGCAATGAAATTTCAAGTTAAAAAAAAATATAAAGTGAAAATTATTTGAACGTTTCAATGAAAATAATTGTTTAATGCTTTTTATGTTGTGAACTGATTAATTGCTTATTGAATACTAATTTTTCTCGGTATGTTAAATTACATAAAAATTTAATTTCAATTTATCTCTATTAATTAACATAAGTTGATCATTTATTTTAAGGTTATGTAATTGAATATTGGCTATAATTCGTATAATAAAAATTTATTTATATTGCGCATATTTCTGTTACAATTATATACGTTTTTTTAAACGTATATGCTATATAAGATATATTTTGGTCTGGAATGATTTTTAAAAAATTTTTCGATTTTCGGACTTACGCCATATTGAATTTTTGTGTTTTTTTTTAAATTCTCAACATTTTCGCAACCGATGCTTAAATTTTGTTTAATTTTCGAAGGATTAGATATGAAATTATACATTTTTGAGCTATAAAAATTTGCATAAAAAATTGTGAAATTTTGTCTGAAAGAAAGTCCAAAAAAATTATTGATTCAATTTTTCGCGAGATTCTCCCTTTTTAATTTTTGTTAAGACAGGATATATATGAAATCACCTTTCATAAAAAAGATTGATGGAGACTCTTTCGGTTCCAGAGATGTCGTCTTTTGTTTTATCTTCTTGGATAAATTTTTTTCCGTGCTTGATCAAAAAAATATATCTCCCGAAATTATTTGCTAATTTTAAAAACAAATTATGCAAACAAATCCCAGTCTGGACATTGAATTTAAAAAAATGTTATCTTCTAATTGTCCCTACATTATATTGGCAATAAAGTTTAGTGTTAAAAATATGTTATTTGATAATATTTATTAGATTTAGAAACAAATTATATGAACAAATGATCAAGGTAGACATGAACAGGCATATAATCATACCACTGCAACACTGGCCGACAATTGTAAAATCAATTTGTTTATAATATTAACACATAATAAAAAATGACAAATTTTTTGTACTAAATTCTTATGAACCTTCCCGACGATATAAAGGGAGGACAATTAAGAGATACAATTATTTTTTGTTCATTTCCCAAAGTTAAATGTTAGAGGTCTTATCAATGATGAGCAGATTATACTAGACAATGATTATAGCGAAAAGAACAGAAAAACACAAACGTTGGTCGAAGAAAGCGATGGTAAAATCAAAGTGGAAGATACAAAAATGCAAACTGATTTAAAAAAAAATAGAAAATTACTTTGGAAATGGGTTATGAAGGTTAGGAAAGGAAACACTAGTACATAGATAGTCGGAACTAAGAATACTGATGCTACAAAGTGAAAACCTGCACTACTTTTTCTAGAAAATGTATCTGTTACCACTAAAATGCTCAAGAACATTGATTAGGTTTTTTTTTAAGTAGCTAATCAAGTTGATGAATATATGTAATTATTATAGAGGTATCAGCTTACTAGGATCATGTGAGGATCAGCTATTAAATTCGAAACAGATCAGAGAAAGAAGTCTCAGAGTAGCCGAATAACTTTTCCGTGCCTTTGTTGATCTGGAAAATCCTACAACAAGCTGGAAGTATGCTCTATGTTACTGTTGGTCACGTGACAGGAAAGGTGCGTGGGTTAGCATTGGCAGATGATAAGGTTCTTACTCAGTTACTCGGTTCTTCCTTCTCAGGTTCTTATACGGAACCTTATTCGGATCTCAAAGTAGGACATTTTCTGTTCATTGAAACAAAATGAAGTACTCTGATTAAAAAAATGTGTCTACACGCTCTTATTCCTTCATCTAAAATGAAGCTTGTCTCCCCTCGAGTCGTATTACTGAAGAGCCAATATTTGTAATCAAATCTAATAAATCAGTGTCTTAATCTGAAGCTCCCACCTTACTGGTCCTGTTCTCGCGACAATGGAAAATCTTTCTCCTTCCGCTGTGGAAAAAGATTGCAGTGACTGCATAATCGAAATCAGCCAGCCAGACTGCAACGCGTCCCGTTCTGGAAGGAGGGACTCATATCAGTCAGGGACGTGTTCTATCTCGAGTCCAGGATGCAAGGTAGCCTGTCTCATCGTCACGGGTTGCAAACAGTTGTAAAGAAATCGCGTGAGGCCTCCTAGTCCGAGGCGAGGGTGTAGTTGGAGCAGCTGGAGAGGGTGCTATCTACCCCCAGCAGAAGCCCTAACTACCATTATCGCTGTCCTCGCTTCCGTAATCAATTCCGCGTACTCCACCAGAATTTTAAGCTTTTTCATGCACCCCTGCTGGAAATGTCGCGTCGCCGTTAACGGAAAAACGTGTTTATCGAGAAGATCGCTCGCCTGCGAGGGGCGAGCTTCATTACTTATAAATAGGCACTTCATTTCGCCAGATAAGGCAGATTGTTCGAGAGCTTCTGATCAAGGGCTCGCCTGATTAATTGCACGCATATCATTGCTTTCTCTAGACACAATGAGAATAGAACCTTTTTGGGGAAAGCTGAAAAATAAGTTTAATTAGATGTTCCATTTCGAAAGGGAGAGTCGATGAATATTGATCGATTTCATTTGTTCAGATCATGGAAACAACCCCACGGTGGGCTTGGATTGTGTTCAACCCAAAAGGGCTTGCAACTCTGGGTTTTTTTCTGAAATCATTTCAGTGATGTCACATTATTGTTTTGAGACCAAAAATAATCGCTGGTGGGATTGTTTGATAAAAATCATTCTTATTTTTTATTTTCAGGTTATTATGCAAAAGTAACTCAAAAGCGGTACTATTGCAGCTAGAGCTCAGTAACTTATCATCGAAAAAAGTATCTAAACGTTTGATATTCTTGAACATCCGAAACATATTAAAATTTTGGAAAAAGTGTGAAAATGTTTGTTTTTAGTCATTTTGAAAAAAAATTTTTTTAAATTGATGTAGCGAAAATTATATTTGTAGTTACGAATTTTATTATGTGGTTGCTAATTTAATAATTTTGTTTAAATGTCATCCTTTCTGGTTACAAACTTAACTATTTTGTTACAGATTTCTCTTTTTTGGTTAAAAATTCTTTTTTTTTTAATTCTTATTTTTGGTTCAATGATTCAACTCTTTTGGTAGAAATTTTATCGTTTTTGGATAAAAATTCCACTGTTTTGTTAAAAATTATTTTTTTTTTGTTTGAGGATTTAACTTTTTTTTTTTAAATTTGTGTTCTTCGGTTAAATTCATATTCTTTGATTTAAAATTGAAATACTTTTTGTTGGGATATCTAATATGATATTTTTTGTAGAGAATTTATATTTTTTGGATAAAAATTCAATTAATTGTTTCAAGGTTGAATCGTTTCGTGAAAAAATCACATTTTATTCGAAATTTATGATTTTAGATGAAAATTCATCTCTGATTGAAATTTGTTAAAAAATAATTTTCTTTTAATGAAAATTTAACTACTCCAGTTGGAGATTCTAAATTTCAGTTAAAATTTCATCTATGCGATAGAAAATGTAACTGTTTCTTGAAAATTTCTTTTTTTGTTAATAAATAACTTTTTTCAACTGAAAATCTAACTATTCTATTTTTGGTTAAGAAATTTTCTTTAAATTAAAAATTTTACTACTTGGGTGAAATTGGTATACATTTTTTTGGTCCTTTTGTTGAGAATTCATCTTTTTAGGGGTAAAAATTTAACGATTTGGTTAAAAATTTAACTATTTTGTTAAAAACTTAATTAGTTTATTGAAAATTCAACTCCTGCTTTAAAATTGAACTACTTTGTTGAAAATTCTTTTATTCAGTTGAAATATGACCCATTACATATTTCGTGGAGAATTAATGTTTTTTTTGAAAATTTAACTTTTGCTGTTTAAAAATAAACATTTTTTATTTGGAAACGACTGTTGATTGATTAATTGATTAATTGATTAATCATTTAGTTAAAAATTCAACTATTTTAATATAAGTTAACTGTTTTTCTGAAAATTCTCCTTTTTTAATTTAAAATTCATCTTTTATGGCGAAAAAGTCATATTTTTCATTAAAATGAATCATTAAATTAGAAATTTATAAATTTTAATTTCAAATTTTTGTTAATCCGTTCATAAAAGATTCTATGTTAAAAATGTTACCAGGTTAAAATTATTGTCTTTCAATATTAATGTTCAGAGAAAATGAAACATTGGTGAGAAAAAAAAAAATTAACAAAAAATGCCTGTTGTTCTTTTTTGCATTGTTTATGGGAAAAAATCAAAAATTATATTTAAAAAATTTTTTTTTCCCCGAATTAAAAATGTTGAAGCCCCCATAAAACTGACGATTGGTCAATAAAATATATTTTAGTACGTAAAATAATAAGGAGACACTTTTTTCAATACTATAGCGACATTTTTTATTTTTTACGAATATTTTAAAATCTTACGGGTAAAATATGAGTTTTTTTGCCAATCTTACATTGAAATCCGTATAATTTTTAAAATTTTTGAGATATCAAGGCTTGTATTCTTTTCGTTCATTCGGTTTTTTACTCTTTTAAAATCCATTAAAGATAAAAATATATTAAATAATGGTAAAGTTATTGCGATTAAAAAATTAATTTTCTCGAAAACCCCACATTCTTTCGTGAATTTTTTAGAAATAACAGGTAAAAATATAGTCGGAAAGTAAAAAACGTAATTAAAAAAAAAAAAGAAAGATCTTTCCCGGAAATTTTCAAAAGGGAAAAAGTGACCAGCTTTGCAGTTTTTTCTTGTTTTTGTTTTTTAAAAAATCAAAAAAGTTCTAAAATTCTTTATTCTTTCTTAGTTTTTTTCTTTGCTTTTGAAAGAGTAAAAAACAACTTTGAAAACTGAAAAAAATTAAAATCTTCTGTATTTCTTTCGTCGAATTTTAAAAACACAAAAATATATTTTAAGATAAACCCTACAATTTGGTTTTTTGTATTATTTAGACAATTTTTTTCTGAAGTAAAGAAGGTATCAATTTCATGCGGGCTAAGCCATTTTAAAAAAAGAAAATTTGATTTTTTTAAAATAATTTTTCAATCACAAGCAGTAGTTTACCAAAAATGAAAATCAGAAGATTTGTAGTAAATATTTTTATTCATTTCTAAAAGAATTGTATGTTACTTGAGGTAATATTTAAACAATTATTTTCAGCTATAAACGATAAAAATTGCAATAATTTTAATTCAAGCTTGATAAATTATTCAAGGCTTTAAGAATAAATAATGGGATCCATTTTTATTATATTATTCTCTTGTCTGTGGAAAAAGTTATTTGTTGAGCTTATCTACCTACGTTAAAAATGCTATCAGTTGATATAAACTTTCACGAAATTAGTGACCTAATTTCTTTTCTTGAAACTGAGTTTATTTAAATGTAAAGGTCCTTAGTCAGTTTTTTCACCACTTTGAAAAAATGAGGTTTGGGTATACTCTCGTCTGCGCCTTATCAATCATTATTAATTCTATTGGTAAATACAATAATATCGTACTAATTAATAATATATGAATAATATATATCTGTAATTTTTTGGAAACTTTCCGCAAGTTGCAATTTTCCGAAAATATAGGTATTAAACCATAATTTTTTTTTTCAGAATCTATATTTAAAATTGTATACATTTTTCATGTAGGTGCTTTACACTCACAAAAAAACAGAAGATAAAATTTACACTGATTTTAGGTAAAAAATTCGCTGCAAAAGAAATTAACCTTATTAGGTAAACTTCACTACAGCGTGTCCAAAAAGTAACGAAACACCTAAATAATTTTCCAGATATAATATTTTTTAAAAAGGTCAAGGTCATTATTGAAGTAACTTTTAACGAGGAATCCAGTGGTGTCCTTGAATTTGACCTTGAGCTTGGCCTTCAAGGTTATTGCAAGGTCAACTATGTTTTTTTAAAGGGGAACCCCTATTTTTGACAACGGCAATCGAAAGAGAGCGGAATTTTAAGTTTAAACATGTACTCATGTCATGCGTCAAGGTTGACCTTGAACTTTAATTTTTTCAATCAAAAATTTTTTTTTGACCTTCAAGGTCAAATTAGAGGTCACCACTGGATTCCTCGTTAAAAGTTTCTCCAAGAATAACCTCGACCTTTTTCGTAAACACTTGAGCCTAAACAGTACACATTGGACCCGACCCATACCTGGGTCAAGCCTAATAACCTTCAGCTAAAGTTCAAGGTCACCCTTAACCTATGACCTGAGTACATTTTGGGAAATAAAATTTCCCGATCTTTCGATTGCCGTTGTCAAAAATAGGGGTTCCCACTTAAAAAAACAAATTTGACCTTGAAATAACCTTGAGGGTCAAGCTCAAGGACAAATTCAGGGTCACCACTAGATTCCTCGTTAAAAGATCTTCAAGAATGACCTTGACCTTTGTAAAAAATATTTTACCTGGAAAAGTATTTAGGTGTTCGTTAATTGTTGGACACCCTGTATATAGGGAATTTTATTTTTTTATTTTGATGGGGACCTCCCAGGAATTTGTTCGAATCTACACCAAAATGAATGCATTTTTTTCGATGAAAAAAAAAATGATATTTAGAGGTGCTGCAAGCCCCATGAAGTTTAACACGCATTTCCCATAAGAAAAAAAGAAGTTTTTGTAAATCTTATTCAGAATCCTCAATATTATCTCAATCGACTTGAAACTTCACGTTTCTCTTCACAATTAACCGTAGAATACGAGTAAAATATCACTTTCTAAATATCGACACCATAAGTCTGCTTTATAGGGTCGCAAAGAAACCCCATAAGTGAAGAAATGGGTTTTGCGAGTTTTTCGCTGTAATTATGACTTTTTTTGCGGTTTTTTCAATGAACATTGTTTCTGGCACATAAAAGACCCCTTTCAGACTGATAATGAGATGTTCACATAAATTGTTTAAACAATTTATTATGGTTTTTAGCAATTTTCTCATAAAATAGAGTTAGAAAGACGCGGTTTTTTCAAAAATTTCCCACTTGTTGTCCAATTTTCAATTCGAGGAATTTGATAGTTCAACAATGTTAACAGGAGTGATTGTTTAAACAATTCATTATTATTCTCAATAATATTCTCTTAGAAAAATGCTACGAAATCGCTGTTTAGAAAAAAAAATTCACTATTAGTCAAATTTTCAATTAAGATAAGTGGAATAATCAACTAGAGTCAAGAAAATTGATTGTT
Source organism: Andricus curvator (assembly GCA_932195095.1). Classification (NCBI taxonomy): domain Eukaryota; kingdom Metazoa; phylum Arthropoda; class Insecta; order Hymenoptera; family Cynipidae; genus Andricus; species Andricus curvator. The sequence goes on from CAKNYM010049883.1 coordinate 38,450, forward strand.
TAAACAATTTCTTATTACCATTATTAATATTATATTTGAATAATGCTAGAAAGAAGCGGTTTTTTCTTAAATTTTTTGCTTTTTGTCCAATTCTCAATTGGAGAGAGGTAATAATAAATTCAACTTAACAAAATAATTGTTTAAACAATTTATTATTATTGTTAATAATATTCTCTTTCCTTAATTGGTAGAATGTTGCTGTTTTTTCTGAAATTTTCAACTGTTTGCCTATTTTTCATTAGGCGTGACTTAATAATTAATCAGATTACCTTTCTGTCATTTTTTTCACATAGTGAGGTAGTCATTATTTAAAGTTAACAAAAAAGTTGTTTAAACAATTTAATATTGTTTATAACTATCTTTTCTTAGATAAGTGCTAGAAAGTGGCGGTTTTTTCTAAAATCGTGAAGCTGGCATCACCTTTTTAGTGATTAACAAATAATTAATTTTAATTTAAAAACAATTTTGTTATCAAACATTTTATTGCACCTTGTGTCTTTATGTCCAAAAATTTAATTTGTTTATTTGAAATGTAATTTTTCACGATTAAAACAAAAATCACGCGTCTTATCAAAAAATCAGTAATAACAAATTCTTAGCTCTTTTTTCGGTGAACGACTTTCGTCTTTTTATTATTTTCGTAGCTCAAGGCCATTTTAGGCCTAGTTCTTTTCTGAGAAACAGTGTCAATTTATTCATTGCGGCAAAAAAATCAGTCAAAATGTTTAATAACTGTGTGTCATATTACTTTAAGGTCATTCAAGATCATTTTACAAAAAATGGTCATTCAAAAATTTTTCTTTTCCATGGCAGTAATTTTTTTTTAAATTTTGCTCGATATTAAAAATAGAAATCTTTAAAAACAGTAGGATATCGCATTTTTATTAATATATGATCAAGTTTCATTGTCGAATTGTAATTACGACGAATTAATTATCATAAGTGCAGAAGAAGGGGTAATGATTTACCTCTTAGAAAAGAAAGATGAAAACTTAGTTGGCGCTAAACTACCAACTAATATATAAATTTGAGCACTGTTTTTTCATTATAAAAATTTACAAAAAGCTCATTTTTTGCGAAATGACCTTGAATGTCCTTCAAATAATATGACAAACATTTATCAAACAACTTGATTATTTCTTTTTTCCTATATGAATAAATTGACACTGCTTCTCTATAGAAAAAAAAACTAGAGAGCATTTGATTGAATAAACATTTCATTAGGAAAATGACCTTGAGCCACCTTTGAATGTCATTGTAAAAATCCGAAACCAATCGGAGTGTAAAATTGAGTTGTGAAGAACAATATTCATGAGCGCCAGAAATAATTAATCAATAAATAGCATCAATTCAATTATGAATAGCCATTTTTTCCCTCAAATGGCCTTGAGCGACCTTTGAATGTTATTGTGAAAATCTTAAAAAAATCCGAGTGCAATATTGAATTGTAAAGAATACAATTCATAGGCGCCAGAAATAAATAATCAATAACTAGCGTCAATTTAATCAAGAATAGTCATTTTTGCACTAAAATGACCTTGAGCGACCTTGGAATGTTAATTTGTAAAAATCTAAAACAAATCTGATTCCAATATTGGGTTGTGAAGAACACAATTCATACGCGCTAGAAATTAATGATCAATGAATAGCGTCAATTTAATTAGGAATTAACATTTTGGCCTTAAAATGGCCTTGAGCGACCACTAAATATTTTTTTTAAATCCTGAAACAAATCAGAGGTCATTTTCCCGGCAAAAAGAACAATTTGTAGGGGAGCCAAATTGAGTTTAAAGAAAAAATAGCTGGGAAAAATAACTTGTCGGAACACGCTGTTTAAGATCTTTACAGCTATCTCAAATGAGATGATTGTTTGAAGAATTGATCAAGCGTGGAGAAAAATGTACAAACAACGTGGCTTGAATGAAGGTGTAGCAGGCCGGTGAGAACACCTGTTGATTGACAAGTGCTTCTACAAAGACGCAGAATTTCACTAGCGGTGCCTGCCAGTAACCTGGATTGACTACTGGAAAGCTTTTGTTTCAACCTTTCATAGACATATCATATCTTAGTTGGAAAGCCTAAATGTTCATCCACACATAGTGAGATGAATAGAGAAATTTATGCCCCTTTGAAACACTAGATCCACTATCTAATCTGGAAATTATCGTGTGATATTAAACAGCTGCACCTTTCAGAGTGGCGTCTTTCAGGGCGACACCATGCGCCCTCTGATCTTTTGCATCACACTTCTGCTACTATCTCTTGCACTACGCAGTTCTCCTGGATACGTTTGCGGCGAAAAAGATCATTGCGAGCATACGATCACACATATATTCAACATGGATGACCTGAAGATCTATGCTTTCAGTTTGAAGCAACTTAAGAGAGCTTTAAATCTCGCCGATGGGTACACAGAACCGATTGGTACGGACTTTGAATTGCACCAGTGTGCCAATATTCATCTGAAGCAAAGACAAATTACAGGCGTTCCCAGGAACCCGGAGCTTGAGGGTATGGGTGTTACTAGACATATTGACACCAGAGAGACCTATACATACATAAATATGCCTGTGAGCCGCGTTCAGGACAGAACATCAGCGAATGAGTTTTTTCCGAACTAGTGATCGTATTTCGAAATCATCAGGAATTTTCAGTAACGCTCGTTCTAGCCGTGTAGATAATTTCCGATGTTTTTGTCTATCAATAGTGATATCAGTGGCGCACGCGTACTTCTAAATCTCCAATCAAGGATCGATTATCGATTTGCAAGACTTGAATTTGGCAGAAAGGAATGTTTTGCGAAAATCATCAACTGTCATTCTGTTTTGTATACTGGTGCTAAAACGCCTTGAAGTTATCCTTCTTAATTTTCATTCATCCTCTAAAGCGAATCATATTGAGTTGAAATTCCAGATCAAAATAGCTGCAACAATTTGATACCCCAAGTTTTAGTGTGTTTCTGGAGGTAATTCGAAACTACACTGAACTTCGCGTACTGTTCAGGATCGCTATTTTTCTCTCCATCCTCAGTTGTGCCTCACAACAATGCCACAATGGGTTCATAAAATACCAACTTAAAAAAATGTAATCCTCTCTTCTCTGTTGCAGAGCTAATTTCACCTTTCGATTGTCTGCCTAATGGTGAACCTATTCCTGGTCTTCCTCGTGGTGGACCTTCTCATTCTTCTAACAGAAATTCACCTGAAAGGTCTCTTTCTCCCGCCGAGCCACCTCTTCGCACTAGATCCAGGTCTCCTCCTTCATGGCTTCAACCTCCTAACACGGCCATTGATCCACCTATAAGGCTTCCTTCTGCTGACCAAAATGGATGTGGACTTGAACAACTAAGGTTTATTCGGCTTATTTCCACTCACAGTCCCCACCAGATATTTGAACTTCGAAGATACACTTTTAACTCCAATGATACGATAAGAATTAAAATAGGAAAGGGATATGGGTTTATGCCAAACCGAGAACATATTGTATTATCAACATATAATGCTGAAATATTTGCAACATTGGAGAGCTCGAATCTTCTTGCTGGAATATATGTATATGAGAGATCCCTAATAAAAAGGGCGAAAATGAACATGGCAAGCCGCTTGCTTACCCCACTGACCCAAGAAGAGGCCAGTCAAGCTCCAGTAGGTCCCCAGCGCCTAATCAGCAGGCATTTTAGAATACAGCATCTCAACCCGCGTGGAAACTAGTTTCATCAACAACGTTGTTTCAATTGACAAAACATTTAAAATCAAATGTCAACATTGACTTCTGTAATTTGGTGATTTAGAATTATCTTGTGTTGGGGCTTTTTCGGCCTTAACGAATAGATTCTCATCATGTGTATTGCGCTTCGCACTTGATTAAAGTATTTCCGTAACTCAAAATTGTCTACAATGGTTTGTCACTTTAATGCAATTTTCCACGATTGAAACGAAAAATACGAGTTTTATCGAAAAGTAGTGAAAAGCCAAGTAGACCTATTTGAGGTGAACAATGTTGTTCTCAAACATTTGATTATATCATTAGTCGATTTTCTAAAAATTTCAATTCTTTTTTTTGCAACGTAATTTTAAACGGTTAAAATAAACTCAGCGGTGGCAGACAGACACCAAAGTATAGTCTATTTCTTCTCAGTCGGTGACTCTGAAAACGTCGAGATTTAATGAAATCCGCGAAAGTCAATTTTTACATAAAACCAATATCTTCTCATTGGGATGAGAATGTGAAAATAAAGAATAAAAACTTGTAAGCCCAAGATGTGCAATACGTGTCCATTTCAAGTCTAGAGTGATATATAAAAAAAATAATTCCGACACCATGACCTATGTTATTCTTGGAATATTGCATTATTTGAAATTTAATTGTATAATAATTAGAGAGAAGCGTTTTAATAAGAAATAAAAACCTTGTAGTACCTTATTCTTTTTTTAAATGAGCCGAAAAATTCTCAACTAACATCCGTAATATTTTAATAATAATCAAATTTGATTAGTTTTTCATGTTTTGATTTTAAATAAAGAAGGTTCAAGAATGTTCTATTCAGATTTCCTTTCTGTTCAAGAATAATGATTATTTGAGTTTCAAATTGTACTATTTTTATCGTTTGATTTTCCATTTTTAACACTTCACATTTAGAATTAAGGCTCATGTAGGGGGTAATCTAACCTACAAAACTCACCTCAAAAAATTGATTCCGAATGCTGGCGCACCGAAAGGATGTCAGGGGGCAATTTTTCCCCCCACAGGAAGCACATATCCCTATTTAAGGGACTCTTATGGCTTCTTTCTAAACCTGAATTCGAGTTGGAATCCAAAGGCTCAAGTCGATCAGACTTTACAGTGGCCGTTGAGCACTATGAAAACGATTTGAAACTTTTCTTTTCCCATTATTCTGGAGAACCGGTTTTCGAGCCAAGTTCTTTATTCTTTATTCCAAAGACATTCTGACTCTTATGGCTTCTTTCTAAACCTGAATCCGAGTTGGAATCCAAAGGCTCAAGTCGATCAGACTTAAAAGTGGCCGCTGAGCACTATGAAAGCGATTTGAAACTGGTCTTTTTTCACATTATTCTTGAGAATCAGTTTTCCAGCCAAGTTTTTTATTATTTATTTCAAAGACATTCTGACTCTAATGGCTTCTTTCTAAACCTGAATTCGAGTTGGAATCCAAAGGCTCAAGTCGATCAGACTTTACAGTGGCCGTTGAGCACTATGAAAACGATTTGAAACTTTTTTTTCCCCATTATTCTGGAGAACCGGTTTTCGAGCCAAGTTCTTTATTCTTTATTCCAAAGACATTCTGACTCTTATGGCTTCTTTCTAAACCTGAATTCGAGTTAGAATCCAAAGACTCAAGTCGATCAGACTTCATACTGGCCGTTGAGCACTATGAAAACGATTTGAAACTGGTCTTATTTCACATTATTCTTGAGAATCAGTGTTCGAGCCAAGTTCTTTATTCCAAAGACATTCTGACTCTTATGGCTTCTTTCTAAACCTGAATTCGAGTTGAAATCCAAAGGCTCAAGTCGATCAGACTTTACAGTGGCCGTTGAGCACTATGAAAACGATTTGAAACTTTTTTTTTCCCCATTATTCTGGAGAACCGGTTTTCGAGCCAAGTTC